>JADLZL010007492.1:0-47040 GCA_015844335.1 Chrysopogon serrulatus | reverse complement strand
CTTTCATACAAAATACGAGTAGCGGAAGACTTACAATAACTTAATTTACAAAACTTTTGTCAAAGTTATACAAACGAGTAGCATTATTACAAAAAAAAATGGAAGTATCATTACGTAACTTTATCACACAACGAAAGTGCCCCGCCCACGGGCCACACATTCTATTCCTCGGCAGACTCTTCCTCGATCACTGTCATGCAACAAGGGCCGTAGCACACTTGTTCACACCTTCACACACGCAATGTGGGGTTGAACAAACCCCGAGTACAAAAAGTACTCCGCAAGACTTACCCGACCAAAATTGGGGAGAAGACTCGGAATGCCGGCTAATAGGAATCAAGGTAAGGCTTTAGCAAGATCAAATGACACTTTTGCAAAAAAGACTAAGCCAATCCTTACTTTACTACATCAACCACTTGTCAACCATGTATCGATTCAAAACTTTCCATCATCCACTTCCATGATTACTACGATGTTTGGTGCTTGGATCACGGCTCCCATATCGTGGAGCACACGACGATTCGAATCGCTTTATATACCCAAATGGGGCTTCCTAGCCACACGATGTATGCAGGACCAAACATCTCACATACATCAACTCACGCTTGCATTTCTCCCTGCCAGAACGGATCCTAGCCACGAGAGTACAGTACACCATCTTCCTACGCCGTCGGTCTGGCAACCGTCGACGGGTATACCCGTAGTATGGGTACACGCTACTTTCCGTGCCGGTTGTCCGTTCTCGCATAGATCATACAAGGGAGCTTACCGCCATTAGCATGCGACTAGTACTATCCAATAACCTCATGATCCCAGGGCCAAGGCAACGAACGGTGCTTAACCGACTCACAAGTGGATGACACTACACCAGGGCACTAGCCCCTCCTGGTGCAAGTCACTCCACCCGGTCTCAATTTACTTATCATCATGCTCTTGTTGCGTACCCTTGACCCGATCAAAGTAAAGGGATACCAACAAGTAACATCGTTTTCGTAATTGCCCTCAAGGGGGAACTTTTGTTATCACATCTTTAAAAACATTTCATAAAGCCTGTGCTATTTGCAGGGGCTAAGCATGCACTAGCATTTTGAAATCAAAACAGGTATCCAGGGTATATATCAAGGTATGGTAAATGCATCAAATTAGGTGATCACACAACTCCTGTTACCTAATGCATCACATCATCAACATACAATATAAAAGCTTTTCGAAATACAAGGCAGGGTTTAAATGCATCCGGGGCTTGCCTTGGGGCTTGACGGTTAGGGAGCAATGATGGCACCGTTGAGATCAGGACCAACCTCTTCACACTCGATAACCTTCCTCCGAGACGGAAGTCGGATCAACTACACGATTGAGATGCATGATTACAGTGCAGTAATGAAAGACATGCGATAATGATGCAACGATTGTTAACCTATCTTGAGTACAACTTTCCTTCACGGTAACCTCGCACTAAGAAGGTATAACTAGCGTCGGCGACGACGGACTAACGATACGCAATCAACATAAAATGCCAAGGTCATTAGGGTTAATGACCTAGGGTCATCACTCAATCCCAAAATCAAGCAACACTAACAGTGATTAAGGGTGATTACTAATTTATTGACCATTTTTACAGTCGTTGAAAGCCAGCCACTAATTAACTTGCTAACTAGGAATTAATTAAACTCTAATTAACCACGAGGATTAATTAATTAAACACTAATTAATTAAAGGGTTAATTAAGCATAATACAAAAATTATTCAAATCATGATCAAACTTCATAATTAAGATCATTATCATCTGATTAGCACACAAAACAAATTTCATAATTTTTTTGGACTTATATTTTATTTATTAAAAATCATGGAAGTTGCCTTTATTAATTAAAAGAGCAATTTGCAGTATAAATAAAAGTTACTGAAAACATAGAGTTAGTATTTTTCCTAGGTAGTGCATCACTCAAGGATTCCAAAACATATTTTTGCATATTTTTAGCTGCCCAAAATAAATTTATAGCAAAAAAGATGAAAAGCAAGAAAAGAAATTGTTTTAGAAAAAGAAAAACACTTCTTCATCTCTCTGGGCTCACAGGCGGCCTGCCTGGCTCCGCACGGTGCCGCCGGCCCGGCCCACGAGCGTGGCCTGCCCGCCTGCCCGCGCGACCCGCTGCCTCTTCTCCTCTTTCTCTCGGCCGACAAGCCGACCCGACCTGTCGGCTCCATCCCTCTCTCCTTCCTTTCCTCACCAAGGCACAGGCGGCGACGGTTCTTGCCGGCCGTTCGCCGACGACGAGCTCGGACACCAAACCGACGGTACCGTTGGCTTCCCCCACTCCATGGCGAACTCATCAAGCTATTATACGACTACTACCCATCACCGAGCACCCACACCGGCGGTTGCGGCGGCCGACGAAGCGGCGGCGCAACGGCGACTTTGTCGTTTTAGAGCGTGATAAGCAACGGTAGTGCTCTAGGAAGGTCGAGAGGCTCACCACAACTTGGTTGGCTCAGTGGATGACACGGAAGTGGAGCGGGGTAGCCCGACCGCATGGCGGAAACACGCTCGGCGGCCTTCTGCCGTTGGGGAAGAAAGGGCGGCGCGGGTGAATTCCTAGCGAGGACAAGAGGTGATAGCTGGCTCAGGCGGTGCGCCGGGCGTTGCGAGCGATGTGCAAACGCAATTGAAGGGTGGTGGAGCAGGGGAGCACGAATTGTGCCGGCAAATGAGGTGACGGCGGTGGCGGTGCGGCCGAGAGGAAAAGGGGAAAAAAAGATGGCCTATGATGGCTTTTATGGAGCAAGGAACGGTCGAGGAGGAAGCCAGGGGCTTTCGCGACGCTGCCTAGGTGGTCGACCAAGCGTGAAAACCGAAGACGCGCGAACGCCCCACAGCGGCGACGGCCGGCCGGCCGGTCGGCATGGGTGTGGGTGAGGTGTACCCCCCTTTCATCAGTAGCACGAGGACGACTCACTCTCCCCTTTTTAAATCACTTTCAAAATTTGAATAAAAGTTGAAAAATTTCCAAAATACAAATTGTTCAAAATTTATTGTTCTACAACTTTTATTAAGAAAGTTTTATCAGATTCCAAATGGATTTTGAATTTGCATTTCAAATTCAAAAAGAGGGCAAAACCTTGATTTTAAGGATTTCAAAATTACTTTTAAATTTTGAATAAAAGATGAAAATCTCCAAAAATAAAAGTTGTTCCATTTCTCATGATCTATAACTTTCATGTAGGAAGTTTTTCATAAAACCAAATAATTTTTGAATTGGAGTTTAAAACTCAAAAGGGACACTTTTCGGTTTAAAGAACTTTTGAAATAATTTAAAATTTTATTTAAAAACTTGAAAAGCTTTGTATACCAAAGTTGTAGAGCTCAAAGAGATGCACAAACTATATTTTTGGAGTTTTCCTAAATTTTAAATATTTTGAGATGAAATTGTAAAGGGGTCAAAAACACTTTTGAAATTCGAGATTTTGAAAAAGAATTTCAAATTGGATTTTTGGGCAAATAATTAATGATGTTGTGGAACTTTTCAAAACCCAACCAATAGCATACTTTCAAAGTACAAACTTCATACTTTGAAATGGTGCCATTGGTTAGCAACTTTTATTTAGAAAATCAATTATGGTTAGCTCATCAAAATTGAAAATGAAATTCAATTCCAACACTTAACCAACTAGGGTTAGGGTTTGGGATTGATTCAATTCAATTTTGATTCTTGCTTTCGCATCATTTGACTTATAAAACTTAGTTAGGGTGTGAGTTAGGGTTAGCCAAACACTTGTACACACCAAGGTTGCTTTTATAAACAAAAGTAAAATTGTGAAGAAGGTTTAATGACATGCACATACGCATACGATATGAAAGAGCTCAACCAACCCTAGAAATTGATAAACTCATTTTGGTTGTTTGAATTAGTGTTCTCTAATTATGAATGCTCATGCAATGATGATGATGACATGGCAGGTTTAGGCTAACGTAACACCAGGGGTGTTACATTATATTCCCCTTAACAGGAATCTCGTCCCGAGATTCAAAGCTTAGGGCTAAGTAATGGAAAAGGAAACGTGTCAAGCAAACACATCTTACATGGTTTCATAAGGGAGGTAGAAGGATTTCTATTACAAGTCTCATGTTTTCGGAAAGTCACAATTCTTAGAAACGAATCATGACTTTGGAGAAGGAAGGAAAATACTCCGGGAAAGGCTCATTCAAGAATTCCTCAGGGAATACATCTGAAAACTCTCAGACCACAGGTATATCCTCGACTTCTTGTACTGAGGTGGCATTAACTGTCTCCACTGCTCTTTTGGGGGTCGGGAATTGGATAAGAAGTGGGGACTGGTTGTCGGGTGAAAATAGCTTAATGGTTCTATTCAATGCATCAATCACAGTGCCATCTTGTAGAGAGAAAGAAAGAAGAGATAGAACCTATAAGAGTGAGATCCTTAGGGCTAGCAAGAATAGGATTGATTTTTACTTAGCCCAAGCACTTTTCAACGGGGATATGATTTTAAACAAGTGAATTAAACATGATGCATGATCGAACCTACGGATCAAGCAAAAGACTTTTTAAATTTAACATAAGCATACTTTTAGTAATATAGGGCAAAAAGAAAACAACACGATACTCCGCTTAAGACTCCTTTAAATAGCACCTAGAAGGCTACAAGAAAGAATTAAGACGGAGCAGAAGCAATTTGGACCAAACCACATTTAACTTTTGGATCCAAAACATTTTGAAGTTTTTAAAAGTAATACTGTGAATATCTTTGTAAATACCGCTCTGATACCCTCTGTGGCAGAACCTTCTAAATTATATGGCCCACAAGCACCTGACATTGTCCTAAAGACCTCTGTCAGCCATACTTGTACACCATATAACCTAGAATGTTCCGTCGGGTGAACCCCCGATAAACCACAATTCCTCCGGGATCGATACTTACGAGAGACATCACAAAGTATTACAACAAACTTTCATACAAAATACCGAGTAGCGGAAGACTTACAATAACTTAATTTACAAAACTTTTGTCAAACTTATACAAACCAGAGTAGCATTATTACAAAACAGCGGAAGTATCATTACGTAACTTTATCACACAACGAAAGTGCCCTGCCCACGGGCCACACATTCTATTCCTCGGCAGACTCTTCCTCGATCACTGTCATGCAACAAGGGCCGTAGCACACTTGTTCACACGGTTCACCTGCAACAGGGGTTGAACAAACCCTGAGTACAAAAAGTACTCCGCAAGACTTACCCGACCAAAATTGGGGAGAAGACTCAGGAATGCTGGCTAATAGGAATCAAGGTAAGGCTTTAGCAAGATCAAATGACACTTTTGCAAAAAGAGACTAAGCCAATCCTTACTTTACTACATCAACCACTTGTCAACCATGTATCGGATTCAAAACTTTCCATCATCCACTTCCATGATTACTACGATGCTGGTGCTTGGATCACGGCTCCCATATCGTGGAGCACACGACGATTCGAATCGCTTTATATACCCAGCTGGGGCTTCCTAGCCACACGATGTATGCAGGACCAAACATCTCACATACATCAACTCACGCTTGCATTTCTCCCTGCCAGAACGGATCCTAGCCACGAGAGTACAGTACACCATCTTCCTACGCCGTCAGTCACAACCGTCGACGGGTATACCCGTAGTATGGGTACACGCTACTTTCCGTGCCGGTTGTCCGTTCTCGCATAGATCATACAAGGGAGCTTACCGCCATTAGCATGCGACTAGTACTATCCAATAACCTCATGATCCCAGGGCCAAGGCAACGAACGGTGCTTAACCGACTCACAAGTGGACGACACTACACCAGGGCACTAGCCCCTCCCGGTGCAAGTCACTCCACCCGGTCTCAATTTACTTATCATCATGCTCTTGTTGCGTACCCTTGACCCGATCAAAGTAAAGGGATACCAACAAGTAACATCAGGTTTTCGTAATTGCCCTCAAGGGGGAACTTTTGTTATCACATCTTTAAAAACATTTCATAAAGCCTGTGCTATTTGCAGGGCTAAGCATGCACTAGCATTTTCGAAATCAAAACAGGTATCTAGGGTATATATCAAGGTATGGTAAATGCATCAAATTAGGTGATCACACAACTCCTGTTACCTAATGCATCACATCATCAACATACAATATAAAAGCTTTTCGAAATACAAGGCAGGGTTTAAATGCATCCGGGGCTTGCCTTGGGGCTTGACGAAGTTAGGAGCAGTGATGGCACTGTTGAGATCAGGACCAACCTCTTCACACTGATAACCTTCCTCCGAGACGGAAGTCGGATCAACTACACGATTGAGATGCATGATTACAGTGCAGTAATGAAAGACATGCGATAATGATGCAATGATTGTTAACCTATCTTGAGTACAACTTTCCTTCACGGTAACCTCGCACTAAGAAGGTATAACTAGCGTCGACGACGACGGACTAACGATACGCAATCAACATAAAATGCCGAAGGTCATTAGGGTTAATGACCTAGGGTCATCACTCAATCCCAAAATCAAGCAACACTAACAGTGATTAAGGGTGATTACTAATTTATTGACCATTTTTACAGTCGTTGAAAGCCACTAATTAACTTGCTAACTAGGAATTAATTAAACTCTAATTAACCACAGGATTAATTAATTAAACACTAATTAATTAAAGGGTTAATTAAGCATAATACAAAAATTATTCAAATCATGATCAAACTTCATAATTAAGATCATTATCATCTGATTAGCACACAAAACAAATTTCATAATTTTTGGACTTATATTTTATTTATTAAAAATCATGGAAGTTGCCTTTATTAATTAAAAGAGCAATTTGCAGTATAAATAAAAGTTACTGAAAACATAGAGTTAGTATTTTTCCTAGGTAGTGCATCACTCAAGGATTCCAAAACATATTTTTGCATATTTTTAGCTGCCCAAAATAAATTTATAGCAAAAAGATGAAAAGCAAGAAAAGAAATTGTTTTAGAAAAAGAAAAACACTTCTTCATCTCTCTGGGCTCATCAGGCGGCGGCCTGCCTGGCTCCGCCGAGTGCCGGCCCGCCCACGAGCGTGGCCTGCCCAGCGCCAGCGCGGCCCCCTGCCTCTTCTCCTCTTTCTCTCGGCCGACAAGCCCGACCCCGACTGTCGCGGCTCCATCCCTCTCCTTCCTTTCCTCACCCAAGCATTTATCGGCGACGGGCGGTTGCCGGCCGTTCGCGCCGACGACGAGCTCGGACACCAAACCGATGGTACCGTTGGCTTCCCCACTCCATGGCGAACTCATCAAGCTATTATACGACTACTACCCATCACCGGAGCACCCACACCGGCGGTTGCGGCGGCCGAGCGGCGGCGCAACGATTTACTTGTCGTTTTAGAGCGTGATAAGCAAATCGGTAGTGCTCTAGGAAGGTCGAGAGGCTCACCACAACTTGGTTGGCTCGGTGGATGACACGGAAGTTGTAACACCCCGGTGTTACGCCCAAATCATTGCTAAATCATTTCATAAGCATCGTGTTGATGTATTATTGCACGTGTGGAATTGTATAGAAGGTTGTTGTTAAGCTGAAAATGTTAATAGAATTGTTAAATAAAAGTTAGCCTTTATTGTTTTTTTTTATATCACTTGAGGATAAAGATCAATTTTTATTAAGCAAAAGTAGTATATAACTTGTATATGAAATTGAAATGAAGTTTATAGTATAATGTTTGTAGGAAACAACGCAACTTGTCTCACTGAAAAATAATTTCATTCACTAGTTCTGCCGGTGGCTCGAAAATCCAATTTAAATAAAGTTCTGCTCAGCACTTAAGCCTTTTTCCTAAGTCTGAAAACCAACTGACAAACCTATGTTGGCAATCAATTCTTGCAATATCTATCCAATCAGTGGTGTCATGTTATAGCTTGGATTAGTAGCCCAAAGTACCATCTTTTGAATGGTTAGGTTGGTTGGCCAGCTATCTAGTTCTTAGACATCGAAAATCATGCTTCAAAAGCCTCAAAACCTCACTGTCTCGGCTGGGTTCACGCTCTGGCCGAGCTCTGCAATGTCGCTGACAAGCACGAGTTGGCATGCTCATATTTTCTTCCTTGGTCAAGCACAGCCCGAATAGGATACCTTATCTAGTAGCCTTGAGTGCCCTCTTGAGCCTTGTCAAGTTGTTTGGGCCGTATCTGAGCTGTCTTGGTCATGGTCGTCGCTTTAAGAATCGCGCACGTCACATTTTGGCTCGGCATGGTGATCACCGCGCTCTGCGTCGCGGGCCGCCCCCGCCCCAGAGCCGACCTGCGCGCCGTGTCGCGTCGCTGCCCCGGTCCCGCCCATTTGCTAGGCTAGCGATGAGCTGGCCGGTGTGTCGCTGCCCGGCTGTCGTCGCGTCGCCGCGTCGCGTCGCTTGCCGCCGCGTCGCCTCCGCGCGCCGGCCGTATCCTCGCCGTCGCCTTGCCATTCATGGCACTGCGGCCGCGCGGCTGCTGTTCCTCTCCTCTTGCTCGAGCACGAGCCTTTCCTGGTGCTCCGAAGCCGTACGAAGCCGAGCCAAGCCTTGTCTAGTCCCTTTCCCCTCCCTGTGCTTCACTGCCGCCATGGCCGCCGGCTGCGCGCCATTAAATTGCGGCAGGGAGGAGTCACCTCGTGTCGAGCCGACACGTTTCCAGCTCCGAGGTCAAGTCACTGAGCCAACCGTACCCATCCCGCTTTGATTGGTGCCATGCCAAGCTTCAATTTGACAGTTTCCCCATCGCCGGCCATTTCCCCACCGCGAGGGGCGCCATCAAATTGCCACCAGCTCCAAGCTCTATAATACAATCCAATTACGCCGTAAGCTTCGCCTCACCTCACTCCACAACCTGCGCACCTCCACCGAACCTCTACCGTCGCCTAGGGCCTTCGGCCGCAGGCATGTCCGCCGCGGAGCTCCGCTGAGCTCACTGCGCGTTTCCGGCCAACCCTTTCCGTTCGTCCCTCCACCCCCAAACGACGTCACAGCTGTCTTCGGGGTAAGCTCCTGGTATTCAAGCACCTTTTCCCTCCGCTTGCCGTGGCTCCGGTTCGCCGGAACGGCTGCGCCACCCGCCAAAGCCGTCTTTGGGCCGGCGCCCCGCCGTGGCTAGCCACGCCATTTGTGCTCGTCGCGTCATCCCTACTTCGTCTAGGCATGCGCGAGGTAAAGGGATAGGTGGCCGGCTATCAGCGCGGCCGCCGGGCGAGGCCCCCGCCGGCCAACCGAGCCACCGGGCGCCGCTCGTCGCGGCAAGCAGAGCGCCACAAGCTCGAGGACCATTCTCTTGTAAAGACAAGTAGTTGCAGGGTGCTAGGTGCAAAGCCTGAGTCTCATGGAATAGTGCAAATAGTCGTGTGCGATTAGCCAAGAGTCCGGGGTCTCTTTTGCAAGTTTGCCCGGCCTTGGGCTCCCGCCCGCGGGCCGCCACGCGCGGGGCCGAGGCCCAAGTTGGGTCGGCCGGGCCGATGTGCCTTTTTCTTTTCCGGGATAATTAGAAATGGCCTTTTCTTTTTGATTACTTGAAATAACTTTGGAAAATCATATAAAATAGTAGACAAATCCAAAAATGATGAAACCAATTTTGTTAGTTTCCTAAATTCATGCTCTATCCAATGGTGTAGCTTGTTTATGCTTTTCTATTAGGTTTTCAGTGAATATTCAATTGCTTTAATATGCTTGTCTTTAATAGATTAATTTAGATAATGATTTATCATGGCACTAAGTTAGTAGCTTTAGCTCTAAGCTTTATGCAGTAGCTTTGTTGCGTGTACGTGTATACTCACTGTATTAGTGGTAGCTCCTAATAAGTTAGTTTATTAAGGTAAATAAGATACCGTAGTTAGAGTATATAATAAAATGACTAGAAGGTAGTTATAACTTAAGGTTGTCATGAGACGATGCTTGATGAAGTCTGATGCTTAGCCTATCATGTTAGCCATTAGAGCTAGTTGATAGCTGAGTCTATGTGTGTTTATTTTAAGAGTTGTTGTTGCCTTTGTTCATCGCATCATTATCGCATGCATGTAGAGAACGAGTCCGTGCTGTTGCTTCCCGACGACGCCGAGTACGAGGAAGTGATCGAGGAGTACGAGGAGATACTGTGTGCCGGGAGTCCAGAGTCTCGGGGAGTTCCGGGAGTCGTGGGTGACCGACTCACCGACCTGCCGCCCAAGGCAAGCCCCGTGCATAACCTATATTTTATGAATTTATGAATATCTATATGTTATGCATTTACGTTACAGGAATTGTTATGAAACCCACATGCATATATATATATCCTATGAGTCCTACTAGTTCAGGATCGAGTAGCTGCTCTGCTTAGGGTGACGGTAGCGTGAGTAACCTGCCGTTACTCACAACAGGATTTATTATATTACTCACATGATAAAGTGGTGAAAAGGAATATGTTGACCGGGCAGGGGATATGGTATGGTTCTTGGTGGTGTGTAACAAGTTATGTCCTCGCGGCCCGCAGGCTTAACTTGGTTGCACGGCTTCCCCGTCCGCGTCGGTTAAGGACCGCTCGTTGCTAAGGGTTGAAGGTTAAGCCACGCATCTCCTTGTCCCGAACACATACGTGTTTATGGGAGCTCGGAAGGCTTGCTCTCTCTTGTCTTGGGTTCCGGCTCGTCTGGACCGGGCCGTATGGGGGCGGGGATGGTGGAGGTCCTTGCACCGCAATACACGGCCAGCCGGTAATGTCGGGGCTTGGAGTCCAAGTTCTGGACGGGGGACACGAGCCCCGGCGGGGAAAGCAAGTTGTTCTCGTCAGTGTCTAGGATGCAAGCGGGGAGTGTGTCTCTCGGGGCACCCACCGGGCAAATTGATTCGCGAATCGCCGTTCAATGAACGGTACGGGCGAGGACTTTATTCTCGCATCGTAGTAAGAAATGGAAGTTGAAAAAGAGGTTAAAGATGTATCGATTGCTTACCACATGCTTGCAAATAGACAGTGCTTACATAGTATGATTAGCTATTGAACAAAAAATACGGCTAATGACTTGAAGTAAGGATTTATGCTTAGTAATGCTTTTCGCAAATAAACTAAACCAGTAAGCCATATAGCCTACTCATATCCTTGAGAGTCGGGATATATAATTCCCAGTCGGGTAAGTCTTGCGAGTACATTGTGTACTCAGGGTTTATTTTCCCCTGTTGCAGGTTCAGCTTGAGGAGTAACTTTGTGTGGAGGATTCATCCGGTGGGCACAGGCATTTTAATCCTTGTATCGCTTTCCGCTAGAAGTTTATTTCGCCCATTGTTTTTTAATTCCGCACTCAACTCGGTATTGTAATGAATAAATTTTTAAGACTCTTATTGTATGAAATGAATTAAATGATGTAAGTTCCGTACTCAATGTATCCTGGTTAAATTTGTGGTTTATCGAGTTCTCCCGTTGGGTGTGCTCGACAGAATCGATTAAATTAGTACGCTCCCTTGGGTACTTAGCGTCTAATGGAAGACAAGTACTCTTGTGAGTGTATTAATTTGGGCGGTTCTCCACGGGTGGTATCGAGGCGTACTTGAGTATCCGGAACTTAATAACCTATTTCTAGAGCTAAAACTTGACCTACAAAAAGTCTTTTCAAAAGATAGGGCGTGGTTCCTTGCGTATATAATTATAAGCCCTAGCATTATGGTTATGTATCTAGGATAGTGGCACTGTTTTAACTAATTATTTTCTGCAGGTACACTAACTTGCGTAACGTAAGGATCGATTAGCGTCCGGCAAGTGAGTGTGCGATGTGCCAAAATTTTGCGTGCCACTATATTTCTGGCTTGAGCGAGCGAATAGGTCGAGCATGCATCATTAAAGATAAAACTTCATATGCTTAAGCCTCCCCTCATGTGAACCTCAATAATTGATAATTCACTAAAAATCATTGCTCTCATCCAAGTAGAAATCTAGATTCTAAAAGATGTTGTTTCAGTCTTGTCAGTTCCTCAGTCGCTGGTTTCGAGTTGGAAGACCGGGTTGCTGATTTTGGATGGTCTGCTTGCAGATGAGGGTTAACTCCGAGCGAGGTAGCTACAGCGGTGGAAACGTGCAAGGCGATGGTGGCCACGAGGAGGTTCAGGGTGGTGGTCTGGGTGCCGAAGGGAATGCCACGGACCCAGCCCGTCAGCCACCACCACCAGCAGTTCCCCCGACCATCGCGGAGATGATGGCGGAGATGGCAGCCGCTCGCCGAGACTCAGCCCGTGCCCTGGAATTGATGGCACAGGCTATTAGAGGATTTCCCCGCTGTGGAAATGGTGGGAATAGAGGCGGTGGTCAAGACCAGGAGAAGTCTTGCACCTACAAGGACTTCGTGGGGACGCAGCCGCCTACTTTCACACCGACTGCAGAGCCTCTTGACGCGGAGCATTGGCTTCGTGGTGCAGAGCGAGAAGTTCTTCTTTGCTCACCAGGATCACTGACGACCAGAAGGTGCACTTTGCCGCGCAGCAGCTGCAGGGGTCCGCGACCACTTGGTGGGACACTTTTGCCGCCATGCAGCCTGCGGGTCACCAGGTGACTTGGGACGAGTTCTGCACTGCCTTCCGTCAGCACTTTGTTCCTGGCGGCCATCCGAAAGGTGAAGTCAAGGAGTTCATAGATGCGAAGCAAGGGAACATGTCTCGTAATGGATTATGTTCACAAGTTCAACGACTTTGTCCAAATCTGCCGGCACTCGTGTGGACACCGATGAGAAGAAGATGGATTGTTTCAACCGTGGTCTTACCAGTCTTATGCAGGAGAAGCTGTATACTGGAGGTTACCGTACTTTTGGTGAGTTGATGAATGCTGCCATCACTATGGAGGGATTGCGGCGTGACACACAAAAAGCGAGTGGAGCGAAAAGAGAGCAGCTATGGGTTCTTCTAGTCATCAGGCAATCTCGGAAGGTCCGGATGGTCCTGGAGGGTGCCTCACAACTCTCCCGGGGGGCAGCATTCATACCCGGTCTCGGCCGAGGCTCGTCCCAGTGTACCGGCCTCGATACCGTGCACCCGCCGACAAAGACCTACGCCAGACCCAAGGGACTTCGGCAACCTCGAGAGACGCCAGTTTCCACCTCGCCGTGGTCGTGGGAAAGCGGCAAGGCGCTTGCACCCAATGCCTGTTTCAAGTGTGGCAAAGAAGGTCACTTTATTCGAATTGTCCGCAGAACCAGCCTTCTCGGTCTTCGCCTAACTCCCGTTTGGTCAAGAGGACCTTTATTAAGAAGAAGATGCCCGCCCACCACACCGACAAGTTAACTACACCGAGGCGGATGAGATTCCGCGGGGAGAGCCCGTGATGGCTGGTATGTTCTCCATCAATTCCCATCCAGCATTCGTGTTGTTCGATTCTGGTGCATCACATTCATTTATGAGCATGGGATATGCACTAAGGAACAGTATTCCCACGGTGGAAATGTCTGTTGCCTATAAGATATTGACACCGGGAGCACATCTGTGCATTAATACCCGGACAGAGACAGTCCGTGTAGTGCTAGCCACTTACACCTATCGTGTCCAGTTTATGATACTGCCTCGGACAGGGGGTTAGATGTGATCCTTGGGATGAACCGGATGCAAACAAAATAGGGTAGTCTTAAACCTTAATCGAGAGCAGTTGAGTTGAAGCTTCCTTGTTCGAGGATAGGATGTCTCTTCTTATGCCTCCGATTCGTCCTTACCGGTGGTTGCCCATGCCGAAGCTTCTACCGATCTTGCTTCCATTCCTGTGGTATGTGAGTTTCCTGATGTTTTTCCTGATAAGCTCCCTGGGTTGCCACCTGATAGAGAAGTAGAGTTCACCATAGAATTGGAGCCGGGGGGCTGTCCCCTGTTTTTCGGGCGTCCTTACCGCATGGCTCCACCGTAATTAGCCGAGATGAAGAAGCAATTAGAAGAGCTATTAAAAGACCGTTTCATCCGTCCCTAGCACTTCACCTTGGGGTTGCCCCCGCCATTTTGTGAAGAAGAAGGATGGTACTCTTCGTATGTGTGTGGATTACCGCCCTCTTAATGCGGTAACCATTAAGAACAAGTATCCCTTGACCCGTATAGACATTTTGTTTGATCAACTAGCTGGTGCTAAGGTGTTCTCAAAAATTGACCTCCGTTCTCGGTACCATCGGATAAAAATCCGATCCAAAGATATTTCTAAAACAGCCTTCTCTACTAGGTACGGCCTTTATGAGTACCTAGTTATGTCCTTTGGCCTCACCAATGCTCCACCTTCTTCATGTACCTCATGAATTCAGTCTTCATGCCGGAGTTGGACAAGTTTGTGGTGGTTTTCATCGATGACATCCTGGTGTACTCCAAAGATCAACAAGAGCATGAGCAAAGATCTCCGTATTGTGTTGACTCGGCTGCGAGAGCACAAGTTATATGCCAAGTTCAGCAAGTGTGTATTCTGGTTGGACCGAGTGGAATTTCTGGGACATATCTTGACTCTAGAGGGTATCTCTGTTGATCCTAGTAAGGTGCAAGATGTCCCGAATTGGCAATCTCCGAATCAGCTCATCGATCCGTCGGTTTTGGGTTTTAGCCGGCTATTATCGGCGTTTTATTCCGGACTTCTCTAAACTAGCCCAACCCATGACCAATCTGCTTCGAAAAGATTCCAAATTCGTGTGGACTCCTGCTTGTGAGGAAGCTTTTCAAACTCTGAAGAAATTGCTCACCTCAGCCCCAGTTCTTTGCTCAACCAGATATTGAGAGACCCTTTGATGTATATTGTGATGCATCCAAGACGGGACTTGGATGTGTGCTCATGCAAGAAGGAAGAGTGATAGCCTATGCTTCCCGTCGGTTGAAAAAGCATGAAGTTAATTATCCTACCCATGATTTAGAGCTTGCTGCTGCGTGGTGCATTCTCTAAAAATTTGGAGGCACTACCTATTGGGAAATAAGGTGCACATCTATACGGACCACAAAAGCCTCAAATATATTTTTACTCAACCCGAGTTAAATATGAGGCAGCGTAGATGGCTTGAATTGATCAAGGATTATAGTTTGGAAGTTCATTACCATCCCGGAAAAGCTAATGTAGTAGCCGATGCTTTGAGTAGGAAGCCATATAGAGACAAGGAGTCCTGGCCTCAATCTCATCCTGAAATTCTAGCCCATATTTCCTTGGTCTCTAATTTGCATGAGAGGGTTATTATGGAGCGTAGACAAGATCTTGAAGAAATCCCCCATATCAAGAAGTTGATGGCTGAAAACCGTGGTCCCCATTTTAGCATTGATGATGTGGGTGTGTTAAGGTTCAAAAATCGTTTGGTGGTTCCTCGCAAACGAAGACCTTAGGAGGACAATTTTGGATGAGGCCCATAATTCTAAATTGTCTATACATCCGTGAAGTAACAAAATGTATCATGATTTGCGCACCTTGTATTGGTGGCCCAATATGAAGCAAGATATTACCAGGTATATTGCGGAGTGTGACACTTGCGTAAGGGTTAAGGCGGATCACCTCCGTACCCTCGGTTATTTGCAGCCTCCGCCTATCCCAAATTGGAAGTGGGAAGATATTTCTATGGATTTTATCGGTGGTCTACCTCAGACGCCAAGGGGCATGACTCCATTTGGGTCATAGTTGATCGTCTCACTAAATCTGCTCATTTTCTTCCCAGTAAAGACAAAGCATACAGCCACTGATTATGCTAAGTTGTATTTTGAGAAGATTGTATGTTTGCATGGAGTACCGTTGACCATTATTTCTGATCTAGGGTCGGTGTTTGTTTCTCAATTCTGGAAGCAGTTACAGAGATGTTTGGGCACTCAACTTCTCGCTAGTACAGCCTATCACCCACAAACCGATGGTCAGACTGAGAGAGTTAACCAAATCCTGGAGGATATGTTGAGAGCTTGTGTCATTTCTTTTCCCGAGAAGTGGGATGACTGCTTGCCTTTTGCTGAGTTTTCGTATAATAACAGCTATCAAGAAAGTATTAAGATGGCACCTTTTGAAGCTCTCTATGGCAAGAAATGTAGAACCCCACTTAACTGGGTGGAAGTGGGAGATCGTGGTCACTTTGGGCCTGACATCATCAAGAACGCGAGAGAACAAGTTCGCGTCATTCAAAGTCACCTAAAAGCGGCACAAGCTCGTCAGAAGAGTTATGCAGATAAGAGAAGAAGACCATTAGAGTTTGAGGAGGGTGATTATGTCTATATCAAGGTGTCTCCTATGAGAGGTGTGCATCGGTTTGGAGTTCAAGGGAAGTTGGCTCCCCGATATGTTGGACCTTATCAGATCATAGAGCGTGCGGTTCGGGCTTGCTTATCGCATCCAACTCCCCGATATCTTGTCGGCAGTCCACAATGTTTTCCATGTCTCCCAGCTAAAGAAGTGTTTGAGAGTTCCAACAGAAGTAGTGGAAATTGAAGGATTATCTCTCCAACCTGATCTTACATATATTGAGCATCCTATCAAGGTTTTAGATGAGAAGGAGAGAGTGACGAGAAATAAAATAATAAAGTTTTACAAAGTCCAATGGCAAAATCATTCGGGGGAAGAAGCAACTTGGGAACAAGAAGATTATCTTTTGGAAAACTACCCTCACCTTCTCCCTAAAGTGCCAAGGTAATCCAAAGTAAAATACTTAGAATATCCTATCTTTCCCACACTAGGCACACACATGAAATCTCGAGGACGAGATTTTTGTTTAGGGGAGGAGCCAGAACACCCCACCCGGTTACGCCCAAATCATTGCTAAATCATTTCATAAGCATCGTGTTGATGTATTATTGCACGTGTGGAATTGTATAGAAGGTTGTTGTTAAGCTGAAAATGTTAATAGAATTGTTAAATAAAAGTTAGCCTTTATTGTTTTTTTATATCACTTGAGGATAAAGATCAATTTTTATTAAGCAAAAGTAGTATATAACTTGTATATGAAATTGAAATGAAGTTTATAGTATAATGTTTGTAGGAAACAACGCAACTTGTCTCACTGAAAAATAATTTCATTCACTAGTTCTGCGGTGGCTCGAAAATCCAATTTAAATAAAGTTCTCGCTTTCAAAGACTTAAGCCTTTTTCCTAAGTCCGAAAACCAACCGACAAACCTATGTTGGCAATCAATTCTTGCAATATCTATCCAATCAGTGGTGTCATGTTATAGCTTGGATTAGTAGCCCAAAGTACCATCTTTTGAATGGTTAGGTTGGTTGGCCGCCTATCCAGTTCTTAGACATCGAAAATCATGCTTCAAAAGCCTCAAAACCTCACTTGCCTCTACTGGGTTCACGCTCGCCGAAGCTCTGCAATGTCGCCGACAAGCACGAGTTGGCATGCTCATATTTTCTTCCCCGGTCAAGCACGGCCCGAATAGGATACCTTATCTAGTAGCCTTGAGTGCCCTCTTGAGCCTTGTCAAGTTGTTTGGGCCGTATCCGAGCCGTCTTGGTCATGGTCGCCGCTTTAAGAATCGTGCACGCCACATTTTGGCTCGGCATGGTGATCACCGCTACGCTCTGCGTCGCGGGCCGCCCCGCCCCTGAGCCGACTTCTGCGCCGTGTCGCGTCGCTGCCCCGTCCCCGCCCATTTGCTAGGCTAGCGTTGAGCTGGCCCGGTGTGTCGCCGCCGCTGTCGTCGCGTCGCCGTCGTCGCGTCTCGCTTTTGCCCCCCGCGTCGCCTCCGTAGCGCGCCCGACTGTCCTCGCCGTCGCCTTGCCATTCATGGCACTGCGGCCCCGCGGCTCTTTTCCTCTCCTCTTGCTCGAGCACGAGCCTTTCACAGTGCTCGAAGCCGTCTGGCCGAGCCAAGCCTTGTCTAGTCCCTTTCCCTCCCCTGCTTCACTTTGCCGCCATGGCCGCCGGCTGCCGCCATTAAATTGCGGCGGGGAGGAGTCACCTCGTGTCGAGCCGACACGTTTCCAGCTCCGAGGTCAAGTCACCGAGCCAACCGTACCCATCCCGCTTTGATTGGTGCCATGCCAAGCTTCAATTTGACGTTTCCCCATCGCCGGCCATTTCCCCACCGCGAGGCATCATCAAATTGCCACCGGCTCAAAGCTCTATAATACAATCCAATTACGCCAGTAAGCCGCCTCACCTCACTCCACAACCTGCGCACCTCCACCGAACCTCTACCGTCGCCTAGGGCCTTGACGTGAGGCATGTCCGCCCCAGAGCTCCGCTGAGCTCACTGCGCATTTCCGGCCAACCCTTTCCGTTCGTCCCTCCACCCCAAACGGCGTCACGGTTGTCTTCGGGGTAAGCTCACAGTATTCAAGCACCTTTTCCCTCCGCTTGCCGTGGCTCGGTTCGCCCGGAATCAGGCTGCGCCACCGCCCGCAAGCCGTCTTTGGGCGGCCGCCGCCGTGGCTAGCCACGCCACGGTGCTCGTCGCGTCATCCCTACTTCGTCTAGGCATGCGCGAGGTATAGGGATAGGTGGCCGGCTTCTCGCCGGTCACCGGCGAGGCCCTAGCCCGACCAACCCAGAGCCACCGGGCGCCGCTCGTCGCGACCTTGCAGCGCCACTGCGCTCGGGGACCATTCTCTTGTAAAGACAAGTAGTTGCGGGGTGCTAGGTGCAAAGCACGAGTCTCATGGAATAGTGCAAATAGTCGGTAATGCGATTAGCCAAGAGTCCGGGGTCTCTTTTGCAAGTTTGCCAGTACTTGAGGCTCCCCGCCGCGGGCCGCCACGGCGTGGGCCGAGGCCCAAGTTGGGCCGGCCGGGCCGATGTGCCTTTTCTTTTTCCGGGATAATTAGAAATGGCCTTTTCTTTTTGATTACTGAGCTGAACTTTGGAAAATCATATAAAATAGTAGACAAATCCAAAAATGATGAAACCAATTTTGTTAGTTTCCTAAATTCATGCTCTATCCAATGGTGTAGCTTGTTTATGCTTTTCTATTAGGTTTTCAGTGAATATTCAATTGCTTTAATATGCTTGTCTTTAATAGATTAATTTAGATAATGATTTATCATGGCACTAAGTTAGTAGCTTTAGCTCTAAGCTTTATGCAAAGAGTTTTGTTGCGTGTACGTGTATACTCACCGTATTAGTGGTAGCTCCTAATAAGTTAGTTTATTAAGGTAAATAAGATACCGTAGTTAGAGTATATAATAAAATGACTAGAAGGTAGTTATAACTTAAGGTTGTCATGAGACGATGCTTGATGAAGTCTGATGCTTAGCCTATCATGTTAGCCATTAGAGCTAGTTGATAGCTGAGTCTATGTGTGTTTATTTTAAGAGTTGTTGTTGCCTTTGTTCATCGCATCATTATCGCATGCATGTAGAGAACGAGTCCGTGCTGTTGCTTCCCGACGACGCCGAGTACGAGGAAGTGATCGAGGAGTACGAGGAGATACTCGTGCCGGGGGAAGTCCAGGAGTCTCAGGAGTTCCAGGAGTTGTGGGTGACTGACTCAGCTGACCTGCCTGCCCAAGGCAAGCCCCGGTGCATAACCTATATTTTATGAATTTATGAATATCTATATGTTATGCATTTACGTTACAGGAATTGTTATGAAACCCACATGCATATATATATATCCTATGAGTCCTACTAGTTCAGGATCGGTAGTTTGCTTCGCTTAGGGTGACGGTAGAAGTGAGTAACCTGGCCGTTACTCACAACAGATTTATTATATTACTCACATGATAAAGTGGTGGAAAGGAATATGTTGACCGGGCAGGGATATGGTATGGTTCTTGGTGGTGTGTAACAAGTTATGTCCCCGCGGCCCACAGGCTTAACTTGGTTGCACGGCTTCCCCGTCCCCGTCGGTTAAGGACCGCTCGTTGCTAAGGGTTGAAGGTTAAGCCCGCAGATCTCCTTGTCCCGAACACATACGTGTTTATGGGAGCTCGGAAGGCTTGCTCTCTCTTGTCTTGGGTTCCGGCTCGTTTGGACCGGCCGTATGGGGGCGGGATGGTGGAGGTCCTTGCACCGCATTACACGGCCAGCCGGTAATGTCGGGGCTTGGAGTCCAAGTTCGGACGGGGGACTGAGCCCCGGCGGGGAAAGCAAGTTGTTCTCGCCTGGTCTAGGATGCAAAAGGGGGGTGTGTCTCTCGGGGCACCCACCGGGCAAATTGATTCATGAATCGCCGTTCAATGAACGGTACGGCGAGGACTTTATTCGGCATCGTAGTAAGAAATGGAAGTTGAAAAAGAGGTTAAAGATGTATCGATTGCTTACCACATGCTTGCAAATAGACAAAAGCTTACATAGTATGATTAGCTATTGAACAAAAATACGGCTAATGACTTGAAGTAAGGATTTATGCTTAGTAATGCTTTTCGCAAATAAACTAAACCAAGTAAGCCATATAGCCTACTCATATCCTTGAGAGTCGGGATATATAATTCCCGGTCGGGTAAGTCTTGCGAGTACATTGTGTACTCGGGGTTTATTTTCCCCTCGGCGAGTTCAAATTTTGAGGAGTAACTTTGTGTGGAGGATTCATCCGGTGGGCACAGCATTTTATCCTTGTATCGCTTTCCGCTAGAAGTTTATTTCAGTTTATTTGTTTTTAATTCCGCACTCAACTCGGTATTGTAATGAATAAATTTTTAAGACTCTTATTGTATGAAATGAATTAAATGATGTAAGTTCCGTACTCAATGTATCCCGGTTAAATTTGTGGTTTATCGAGTTCTCCCCCGTTGGGTGTGCTCGACAGAATCGATTAAATTAGTACGCTCCCTTGGGTACTTAGCGTCTAATGGAAGACAAGTACTCTTGTGAGTGTATTAATTTGGGTGGTTCTGCCACGTAAGTGGAGCTGGTAGCCCGACCGCGGGCGGAAACACGCTCGGCGGCGCTCTGCCGTAGTTGGGGAAGAAAGGGCTGGCGCGGGTGAATTCCGCGAGGACAAGAGGTGATAGTGGCTCAGGCGGTGCGCCGGGCGCTATGGAGTGATGTGCAAACGCAATTGAAGGGTGGTGGAGCAGGAGCACGAATTGTGCCGCAAATGAGGTGACGGCGGTGGCGGTGCAAAATGAGAGGAAAAGGGGAAAAAGATGGCCGGTGATGGCTTTTATGGAGCAAGGAACTGTCCGAGAAGGAAGCCGGGGCTTTCGCGACGCTGCCTAGGTGGTCGACCAAGCGTGAAAACCAGGAATCCGCGCGAACGCCCCCCACGGCGACGGCCGGCCGGCCGGCCGGCATGGGTGTGGGTGAGGTGTACCCCCTAGTTCATCAGAGTACGAGACAAACTCACTCTCTCCCTTTTTAAATCACTTTCAAAATTTGAATAAAAGTTGAAAAATTCCCAAAATACAGATTGTTCAAAATTTATTGCTCTACAACTTTTATTAAGAAAGTTTTGTCAGATTTCAAATGGATTTTGAATTTGCATTTCAAATTCAAAAAGAGGGCAAAACCTTGATTTTAAAGATTTCAAAATTACTTTTAAATTTTGAATAAAAGATGAAAATCTCCAAAAATAAAAGTTGTTCCATTTCTCATGATCTACAACTTTCATGTAGGAAGTTTTTCATGAAACCAAATAATTTTTGAATTGGAGTTTAAAACTCAAAAGGGGACACTTTTCGGTTTGAAGAACTTTTGAAATAATTTAAAATTTTATTTAAAAACTTGAAAAACTTTGTATACCAAAGTTGTAGAGCTCAAAGAGATGCACAAACTATATTTTTGGAGTTTTCCCAAATTTTAAATATTTTGAGATGAAATTGTAAAGGGGTCAAAAACACTTTTGAAATTCGAGATTTTGAAAAAGAATTTCAAATTGGATTTTTGGGCAAATAATTAATGATGTTGTGGAACTTTTCAAACCCAACCAATAGCATACTTTCAAAGTACAAACTTCATACTTTGAAATGGTGCCATTGGTTAGCAACTTTTATTTAGAAAATCAATTATGGTTAGCTCATCAAAATTGAAAATGAAATTCGAATTCCAACACTTAACCAACTAGGGTTAGGGTTTGGGATTCGATTCAAATTCAATTTTGATTCTTGCTTTCGCATCATTTGACTTATAAAACTTAGTTAGGGTGTGAGTTAGGGTTAGCCAAACACTTGTACACACCAAGGTTGCTTTTATAAACAAAAAGTAAAATTGTGAAGAAGGTTTAATGACATGCACATACGCATACGATATGAAAGAGCTCAACCAACCCTAGAAATTGATAAACTCATTTTGGTTGTTTGAATTAGTGTTCTCTAATTATGAATGCTCATGCAATGATGATGATGACATGGCAGGTTTAGGCTAACGTAACACCGGGGGTGAGCAGGACCCCAAGGGTCCCAAAACTGGAGGCTGAGAAGAAGTCAACCGGGAGCTACAGGGGAGCCAGAATCAAAGTTAAAAAAGCAAAGAAGTATACACGCCAAAATCAAGAAGACAACACTCACCGGCGAAGAAGGGGAGAGTTGTCAACATCCTCAGCCTCATCTTCAAAAAGAAGAACTGGTCCACCTTCTACCAAGAAAGAAGAATCAAGACTACTTTCCAAAAAATAAAACAAGTCAGAGAAATTAAACAACCTCTCACCTATCAAAAGGTTACCCAAGGCCGAGGGAAGGAGAAGAACGCTGCCCATTTCGTGCCGCCAAGAAGAAGAACCTCCCGCAGCAGTCTCTTTGCACCGCACGACGAGTAATTCGAGAAGGGCCACCGGGCCGATAAGGAACATACTTGAAGAGAAGGCTCCATCAAAGAAATACCCGACAAAACAACTCGGCCTTCAATTACCTCATGACCAGGAGCAGCCGGAGGAGCAGGAAGAGGAGCAATCTCCCCATCAACATAAAGAGAGGCATCGGCATCAAAATCCCCGCCAAAAGGCTTCAAAAAGAACAAAAGACAAGTCAAGTATTAATCAAAAAAGTACTCAAAAAATAAAAAATTTAAACAAGAAAATATAACTTACAAAATAGGAGGAGGATTGCCGGGCCGAGTACTCAAAGCCAATCATGGGGACCACCGACGCTCCCTTCAAAATCTTCTAGAGGCGCACAAGCACCTCACCATTGGACAACTTCGGTCGTAGCCACCATTCGGGAGGGATCCTCGGCATCGAGTACTCGAAGCCAAAATGCTCCCGTGCCTTCAAAGGTCGTACTCGGCGACGAAGATAGCTTGCCACAATGGCGAAAACCGCACAAGCCATTCTCGCTTCAAGTAACTAATCCTATCAAAGAGGGGTTGGAGAAGAGTCAACTCGGTAGCAGTAAGCTGCTCCTTCTCCCACCGATCATTAGGAATAGGCGGGACCCCCGAGTAGGTTTGGAGTGCAGGAGCACCAGCACCACCATCAAGATTACCAGCATAGAACCACTCGGACCGCCAATCCTTCACGGAATCAACAAGGTCATACTCCAAAAAGTGGCTCGACTTACGCCCCCTCGCCGAATTGAATTCCACATCCACCAAGGGTGTGGAGGGAATCATTGCGAGGTCATGGCTTGAGACGGAAAAGAAAAAAGAAATGATTGAGGGAAAGAGGAATGCCAAGGAAAGTTTCGCAGAAATGAACAAAAACAGAAAGATGAAGAACCCCATTCGGGGTAAGATCATGAAGAGGGATGAAAAAGAAGCGAAGAAAACGATGAAGGAAGGAACAAGCCGGCAAACAAAGCCCGGCACGAATAAAAGAAACAAAAAGTACAATTTCCCCTGGGCGAGGAACAGGAACACGATGCTCACCAGGAGCAACCCAACCGGAGAACTCCTTGGGCTGGATCATACCCAAGTCTTGCAGCTCGATCACATGCTTCTCCTGAGTAGTCAGAGCGGGGAAGTTCTTCGCGATGGCCTTCATAGCAACAAACTCGGGATTCAGCTGCTCGTCGACCTCCTCCTCAAGAACTGGCTTCTCAACTACCGACTTCTTGGAGGCCACCTTCTTCCTTCCCATACAACGAATCAAGCAACCAAACTAAGAGGAGGATGCGTGGCGGCAATGCAAGAGCAAAGATTTGGAGATTCTTTCTACGGCTCTAGGGTTTCGTGGAAGCAAAGGCAAGGTGAAGAAGAAGAACAAGAATCAAGCAGCCTAATTTATAGACCCGGTCTTAAAAAGGCCCACTTAAGGGGCAACGGTAAAAAGGCCAACGGATACAAGGCGCAATAACAGGAAAAGCCCAGTAAACCCTTAAATCACGGGATAACGGTCCTTATCCCGTCACCCACCAACAAGAAAAGTATTGTGCCGTTACAAGAAAAAAAAATAGCTTTGCCAATATTATCATAACAAGTCGACACAAAAGAAGACGGCCACCAACAACTCAAATCGAGGGAAGCCAATCAACCTCGAGCCAAAACAAGTCTACTCAAAAGACAGACCAAAACAAGTCGGCACGAAGCGGCGCACAACCAGCAATTCAGGACAAAACAACTCGGATTACTTCATGAACATATATTTCTTCAATACAATTTACATGATACAAGGATACAAGTCTTACAAGACCCATCGAATTCAGAAAGAACACCGAAGCAACGGTTACAAGGAACCCCAGTAGAATTTGGCCATAGAAGAAAATTACGTGAAAGATCTACAAGGAACCCAAAGGAATTCCGCCATAGAAAACAACTACGCGAGAATCCAAGACCGTCCTCGTTCTGCACCTAGACTACCTCCTCGAGGCGTAATGAGCCGAGCGATCCAAAGCAACCTAGATACACCAACACGGTGCATTCAAGATCACCAAAAGGAGCACCGATCGATCAAGCATCACATCGGGCCTCTCCAAGAACAAGTCGGATCGAATCCCATGTGAACAAGAGAGCTCCAGCTCTGCGCTCGGGGCGGTAGGCGATCTCGCACCGCACGCTAGAAGATCGTGGCAGCTCGGCAACCTTCCCACGCAAAGCATATGTTTGACAGAGTGGAAAAGAAGAACTAAGAGTGCAAAATGACCCAAAGATAAGGCACATCTCAAGACTTCTTCTACCTACCAGAACGAGCCTCCAATCACAATGCTACTCCGGGATTAATCTGCCTCTAATCCATATCTCAAGAATTCTTCTACCCACTAAATGGACCATACTGGAAGAACAAGAAAGAAGCCCTGGGGCTGTTCAACCTCGCAAACTATCATTGTCACAAGAACAGGAAGAAGCATACTACAAGACTCGAAACAACCGAAAGGAAAGTGCAATTTATAGGCCAAGATCGGTGTACATAGACCAAGTTCACCAATTCGGAGAAGCATTGATAAGGACAATAAAAGAAGGCAAGAAAGAGAGCAAATGAAAGAGTATATTCCGGCATATCCCAAAGACAAGAAAAGCCTTTATACCACCACCGCCAACGCCCAACCATAAAAAGCGACATAAAGGACAAAAAGTAAAGTCACGAGCCGTTGTCCGTTTCCTACACAGAGAACTCGGAAAAAAGCTCGGGGGTCTGCAGCTAAGGAAGAACTCGGAAAAGCTCGAGGGTCTGCAGCTAAGGAAGAACTTCGAGAAAAAGGCTCGGGGCTGCAAAAAAAAAAGAATTCAAGCTCGGGGCTACAATTTCAAAGCCATCATGCTACTCTAGACCCTCCAAATTTGTTCCAAAAAGCAAGAGGCTCGGGGGCTACACTCATTGAGTGCGCCAATGGGCGCACGTCAACCAAAAAGTCACCACCCGACTACTTTTGAGGAAAAGAATTCAAGCTCGGGGCTACAATTTCAAAGCCATCATGCTACTCGGACCCTCCAAATCTTTGTTCCAAAAAGCAAGAGGCTCGGGGGCTACACTCAATGAGTGCGCCTATGGGCGCACGTCAACCAGAAGCCATCATCTGACTACTTTCAAGAAAAAGAACTCGGAAGAGCTCGGAGGCTACGCTTAAGGAAACACACTTACAATACCAAACAGGCTAAAAGCCATCGCCCGACCTTTTTTCTGAAAAAAAAACAACTCAGACGAAGGCTCGGGGTCTACAGGGCATACACCCTCAACTTTTTCTTTTTCTCAAGATCCTCCAGCTACTTATAAATAAGTAGCAAGAGGCTCGGGGGCTACACTCAATGAGTGCACCTACGGTGCACAACAGAGGAAATCTTCAGCTAGACCACTTCGAAGCATCACTCCAGAAGCAAGGCGCTCCCCGAGTTCTACTTCGAAATGCTCGGGGGCTTGTCGATACGGGACGTAGACGGCTACTCACCAGCACGGCTCCCGTCAGGACAAGGACAAGAAGGACGGATCCGAGTAAAGATACGGATTATCCTAGTTAGACAAATAGAAAGTAACCTCTGTAATCAGAACAGAACACTTCCTATGGATCCGACTAGGATTAGAAACCATAGCTCTGGCTCTTTTCCTCTTATAAAAAGGAGCCAGAGCACCCTCTTTTGTAACAGAGAAAATAGACGAACAATACACGATCATACATCAATCCAACGCAAAAGGCCAAGGCCGACTGGAGTAGAGCTTTTACTCGACGACGAGGGCTCGAACCAGGATAAACCGTGTGTCTCTTGCGTGAAACCGCCGAGTTCTAGTTGTTTGCCGAGATCCGAATCAACTGCTACGGGAACCCCGTGGCAGGCTATCGGTGATCAAACACCGACACCATTTCTTGTTTGGTTTGGAAACATCAAAAGTGGGATCAACCACTTATGAGTAGAGTCCATTTGTCATGGTTTTTTCTTTTCTTTTTGTTTTCATGCTCCCATTGGAATTTCTAGCTGCCATTTCTAGCTTGCTCTCTTGGCCGCTGAGGGTCTTTATTATTTTTTTATTCATTCAATGGGAGGCCCTTTGTGGCATCGCACAGACAGTTAAGGCAAAAAAAGAGAAAAAAAGAAAGAAAAGGAAAGGAAGGAGGAAAAGAGGAAAACGCTCCTTCGTCGACGCATCCGACGCGAGCGCTTCTTCTCCGCCCGTCCTCTCCCTTCCATCGGACCGTTCCCCTCCGCCGCTCCCAGCCCCGCTAGGCCTCATCCCCACGCTGGAGCCTTACGCTCGCCCGTCCACCGGCGGCCGCCAAGACAGACGCCACAGAGCTCGCCCCAACCTCCGCGCTTCCCAACCCTCGGCGCCCGCACAACCCGCTTCGCCAAGACCCGGCCTTTCGCGCCGCCGCCCCCCCCCACCCGTGCCACATCGAGAATCCATTAGTGAGCAACGCAACTCCTCTCTCTTCATCGCCTTACCTTCCTTCCATTGTTGCTTTCCTCTCCCAGCCCCCCATCATGCGGCGTGGCCGGGAGTGATATCCGCCCGCCCGCCCATCCGCTCGCCCTTACTTCTCTATCACGGGCGACGCAGCCTTGCCCCGGTGGCGAGGCTCGGTTTCCCCCGTCGATCTATCTATGATTAAAGCGGCGCCTAGGTACACCAGTCGAATCCGTGTGTACAGCGGACATTCCCGCCCAAATTTCGTCGATAGGGCTACGGAGGAGGAGACCAAGAGGCGGTGGCGGGCGCACGGCCTCTCAGCCGGCATCAGCGACGGCCGCGCGCGCCGCATCGCACGCCCGGAGTCGCCCGCCGGATCCAGCGCCGACGCCGCGGGTGGCATTAATCGATGGTGCGCTTATTCCGCTCGGCGATCAAGGCTCGCCGGGCGATATCGCCGCAGGATCTCGGTGACACGACACTGGAGAATGGATGGATCACTTTGCATCAACGGGCCAAAGGAAGGACATTTAGCCATGTAAGTTCATTTGATAAGGCTTAAACTCGGCGTCCGTCTCTTAGGACGTGTCGCCCTCCGATTCCATCTCGGTCTGCGGCACTTTTTAGCATTGCTTTTACCCACCGCTCCTCTTATCCTCATCCATTGTCTCTCAAAAAACAAAGAAAAAATACCTTGGCCTTATCCGCTCATGCATGCGTCGGACGAGCTCGTGGAGCCATGCCCGCCCGCCCGGCCACCGGCTCGACTGCGGCGCCCCTTTCTCCAACTGCGCCGTGCCCACCGCCCCGCGCCCCATCACCCGGCCGCCGCACCGCGCCCGTCCCTAGTTACTTGTGCCGCTAGCTCCCTTGCGATCTGCCCGTTCCCCATCGTCGTCGGCGCGCCGGTGACCCCCTGCCGTGGCGCTAGAGCACACGTGCTATGGCACCTCAGGTCTTTCCCGGCCGAGCCAAGGGCACGCACGAGCGTGGACCGGTGCTGGTGGTGCTCACGCGCCGCGGCTCGCCGCCGGCTCCAACCCCAGCAGCCGGACTCGACCGGACACAACCTTTTTCTCCCCAATGTTGCATACGTATCTCTCAGGTGTTTCATAGGTTTCAGATGAATGTTTCAATTGTTTTATCTAATGTAGCAATTGTAGATCTAGGGATGTTGCACATAGCCGGTGGGGGAGCTCACGGCTCGTCGGAGGCTCGTGCCGTGCCCGTGGCCGGTGATGGAGCTCATGGCGCAAACGTGCGCGCTCGTCTGCGGTGTCATGACGACGGTGCTCGTCGTCGCGGTGACAAGGTGCCGCAACTATGCGGCGCTTCGCGCTGCGTCCCGAAGTCGTCGCTGCCCAGCGCTTGAAAGCGTCTTGTGCGGCGAGGGACCGGTTGAAGCTGCTAGTCGTACTAACGGGCGGCGTGGCGGCGTGTGTTCACCGGCCAAGCAGGTGGGGCCATGGCACGGATGAGCAGCCGGCGCCACGCCGTGGCGTGCCGCCGACGCCCATTGCTATTCTGGTGCTCATGGACGTCGACCGTGCCCTCTCTCCACTGTATGACGAGGCGTAGCTGCCAGCGGCGCTGGCGTGGAGGCTGCTCACCCAGCCACCGACGCTGACCAAGGTGACAGAGGTACAGGCGGCAACCAAGGTTCTCGTTTTCTCCACCTGGTATTGTTGACGCAGCAAGGTGACATTGTGCTGAAAGCCTATGTTATAAGAGTATGTTTGAAATGTTTCCGGTGTTTTCGTCTTTTATGTTACAAGAGTTTCGCATTTAATGTTACAAAAGTAAATCGAGATGTTTCATATGTTGCAAGTGTTTTACACGTTTGTTGCAAGTATTTCTTTTTAATGTTTCATTTGTTTCTTTCAGACGTATGTTACAATTGCCTAAATCCGGATGTTGCATATGTTTCACACTTATATTACAAATGTTTTATTTGAGATGTTGCATATGTTTTTTTTAATGTTTTTTAAAATGTTTCAAACACATGTATCAAATGTTTCGTTTATCTTCATACGTATGTTGTAAATATTTTATCTAAATATTTTGCAATGGCCCCGGTTGGCGGTGGTAGGCGGTTTCATTTGCGTGATACGAAGCATGCCCGAGAGGTCCCCCATATAGGCACAACAACTGTAGCGTGCAACAGGCACAGCAACTGTAGCGTGCAACATACTGTAGTAGGTGCAGTAGGTGGCACAAGCACCACAACAGGCAGCAGCAAGCGGCGCATGCACCATACTACTCGTAGCTGCTAGGAGCAGGCAGCGTGTACCAGAGCAGACGGCGGCAGCGTGTACCAGAGCAGACAGCAGCAGGCGATAGATGTAGCAGGAGGCGCAGTAACGGGTGGGGCAGGCGCGGGCGTCCGGACACGCACGTACTCCGTATATGACACAGCAGGAGGCGTGAGGGCGGGCGACTTGGCGCAGCAGCGGGTGGGGCAGGCGCGGGCGTCCGGACGCACGTATGTCCGGACGTCCGGGCGCTACGACGTCCGAAGTTCATTCGAGCATCAGAGATTGATTCATTCGTTCATCTGTTTTCGGTTATATTTCACATTTACCGCTGATCAGTCCCCTCTTTATATGTACGTATCCTACTCGGAATTGCTGTGACAAAATCGTAAAATAAGAAATCGTAGACGACCCTTTCTGCGGAAACCATGTCCTAATCAGGGTAGAATATCACCGCTGTTGCCAATGCCTATATATACACACATACTACGCAATACAATGTCTTCGAGTTGTAACTAATCAGCAATTCTTCCTCTTTAATTTCTCTGCATGTACGCCATGAAGCTGCAGAACAAGACAGGCACCAAGAGGAAGAGGAGGAGTGTTCCAAGGCACAAGAATCCTGAGCTGCCAGAGGAGATAATTGTCACAGAGATCCTGGTGCGGCTTCCTGTCAAGTCCCTGGTGCGGTTCAAGTCCGTCTGCAAGGCGTGGTGCGCCACCATCTCTGACCCCTCCTTCATCCGCGCACAGCTTCAGTGGTCAGCCTCCAAGTGGGAGCAGGACCCATGCTTCCTCATCAGCCCCCACACCCTGGACTACTCTCCCAGAGGACCTCTTGCCAAGCATCTCCTCCAACCACATCCGCTTCTATCAGTGGCGGCAGCAGGAAGGTAATCACACTCAGACGGCGACCTTTGTGCATGGCAAGGACTTCGAAGGACTGTTCGACTCGGTGCACTACTTGATGCACTGCGACGGCCTGGTGCTCGTGGCCACCGACACTAGGCTATTCGTCTTCAACCCGGCCACTAGGGACGCCATCATTCTGCCGGGCAGTCCCCGGAACATCCGGCGACGAGGTGGTGGTGAAGACTGCTGCCCCTGCATAGGCCATGATCCGCGCACTGCCAAGTACAAGGTGGTCCAGGCCTATATCTTCCCACAGTTTTTTTGGGACTACGATCCTACTGCTTATGTGGCCGCAAACGGTAACTTGCAAAGCATGAAGATGGAGGTGTTCACCATTGCAGGCGGCGACGATGATTCTAGTGGCTGGAAGCAGACTGCGGATGATCTGCCATACCCTGCTGATACGGCTCAGGCTGGCCGTAGCGTTGGTGGCTTCATGTTCTGGTTCCTCGCCAAGCATATTGAGCATGATCCACCTCGGCCGCGGCCGCGGGGGATCCTCCACCTTAACCTTGCTAATGAGAAGTTCGGGATCACCGAGCTGCCGGATTCACTAGAACCTTCTCCTGAAGATGCCTTGGCATTGGATGTGCTGCGCGGGCGGGAGCTATGCCTGACAGCCTGGACCAAGGATGAGATTATGATCAACGTCTGGACACTTGAGGTGGTTGGCGGCGAGAGGGGCTTGATGACGACCAAGTCGCCCCTGCTGTGGGAGCGGCGTCTCTCTATCCGGGTGGCGTGCCTCTACCATCCGATGGCTCTGCCTCCTTGCAGCAGCGGATTCATGCTGCGGCTGGACGAGGACAGCACCATCTTCCTCTACGACAAGAGCTCCGAGCTGACCCCTGTGTGCAACTTGGCTCGCATCAGGTACCAGGGTCGCAAGGGGCGCGAGTGGAAGCATCTCATCAACTTCCACGTCATGCCCTTCATAGAAAGCGTCATTCCCCTCCGATCACTCACAGCCCGCCGAATGCATGTTACTTGACGCAGCAGCTTGTACTGCCTGTTTATCATATCTTCAGTTATTTATTTTGTGCATTTATTTATCATTCAGAGCACAGACGCAGATGCCTCTTTGCAAGATGCAGGCTGATCCAAATTGTTGCAGAGGCAGGCACATGTTGTACTTTCATTTCGGACCATGTGGTGGAGTTAAGTTCACAAAAAAAACATATATGCTACTTTTGGTATGCAATCTTTGTGTGATTATATCACTGCGTTCTACTCATGCTGGTTCAGTAACCATTTTGGGTATGGGTACAAATGGACGCTTTATCAAACATCCAATATTCTACTGTACTAGAAAATACACATTGCAAAAGCAGCATACGTGGTTCGAAAGGTCAATGGGGATTACAGTTGCTACTGTGCAGCTGGGACTAGCAGCATAGATCAACCGGAGCTTAATTGTGGGTGGGTGGGGGTGGGGTTTCGCGGATTTAATTCGCGAGAATATTTTTTTTGGCATAAGTGAGAATAATTAACTGGGAGCTTTTAAAGCCCCGGAACCAAAGACACCACATCGCCCAAGACAAACGGCCCTCTCGTTAAGAGGCTATGGAGCGCAAAATATATAGAAGGGAACTTGTAATTTTGTTGATCAAATAATTAATGAAATTCCCGCTTCTCTACTTGTTTGTCTTTATCTGTGTACTTCGTACATTGGTACGCCCGCAATATGTTTATCTCGCGTAGCTCGCATTTTTGTCCCAAACAAAAGGGCGCTTAAGAAATAGGCAAAATAGCTGTTTTCATCCCTAAACTATCGTTCGAGGTTCATTTTGACCCCTGAACTATCAAACCATCCACTTTGATTATTAAACAATGGATTTGCATCTCAATCTAGTCCATCCCCCTTCATCTATTGCCACATGGTTAGCAGAGGATGTGAAATCTCCCTTCTGCCCCTTCCTCAATCCTTTTCCCCACAGCAGCCTCACGGTGTTTCCCCCTGCCTGTTAAAAATTGTTTTTAAGAATCAATTGTGGTTGCTCTATGTAAGTCCTTGAGTTGTGACCATAATTTTAGCAGCGATGACATCTAATTTTAGTACCAATTTGACGATTTGATTATTGATTTCACTGGTTCTGAAACTTTTAATGGACAAGGGGAGACATCTTGAGGCTGTTGCGGGGAGAAGGATTGAGGGAGGGGCAAAAATGCGATTTAACATCCGTTGTTGGCCACGTGGCAATGGATGAAGGGGGATGGACTAGATGAAGCTGCAAATCCATTGTTTAAAGACCAAAGTGGACAATTTAATAGTTCAGGGGTCAAAGTGAGCCTCGGACGATAGTCTAGGGATGAAATAGCTATTTTGCCAAAGAAATATAATTTCCTTCGTGACAGAACATGCATTTCCTTAGTGCTTTGAACATTGAGCTAGTTTCCATGGAGGCCATACCCGCCAAGAAACTAATCAGGGGATGTCTCGGCTTTCTAACCATGATGATATTTGCTTGTTATAAGGGTTATTTCCTCGATTGTTTTGGGCAGGCAAGGCAATTTGGATATGATAGCAAAGATAATGAAATTTCAATGTACACATAGATGTTTATGATAAAACATGTACCCACGTGTTATATGCAAAGAGGTATACCCGCGGTTCTTTTCTGATTCATCTCAAAGAGCTATTCTATAATTTCTTCCTCAATTTTTTCACTATAGTTCTTTAAGTTGAACTAGAGAAGAACCATGAGTATCTATTTGGAGCACCATCCTCATCCTTAGTTACATGCATATACGTGAACGACTGTTCCGATGATTGAATACAAGAACAACATCGTCAACCCCTCTTATCCACCCACGCCAAACGGAAAAAAAAAAGACCGATGAGTACCATCCCCACCGTGTTTCCGTGAGGACTGTGTGGCTAATTTGTAGACCCTGATTTGTTTCCCGTCAAACAGCAATAACGAATGGATTTTGCTCTTGTCCTACATCAAACCCAATAAACATCCATGGACACACCATGTCGTGCTTGTACTCTGTCCGGGCAGCAGGGTCTGCGACGGCAACTCAGGATGGTTCACGGCGTGGCGTCCACGTACCCCATCGTCTCCAGCGTGAACCCTCCGTACTGGCCGTACACCGCGCCGTCCTTCCCCTTGGTGTTGTTCAGCCAGTTGCCGGTGTAGAGCTGCACGGTGGCCTGGTTCGTCCAGAGCTCCAACGCCCTGCCAGACGCGCCGTCCCGGACCTGCGCCACGGGCCACATGCGCGCCGGCTCCCCGTCAACGACGTAGCTCGCGTCGTACCCGGCGATCCGCCCGCCGGTGACCTGGCGGATGCGCGCCCCGATCGCCGTGGGCGCCCGGAAGTCCAGCGGCGTGCCGGCGACGGGCGCCACGCGTCCCAAGCCCGACGACGGGAGGAGCTCGTCGTCCAGGACGGTGTACCGCGACGCGAAGAGCCGGAGCGTGTGGCCCAGCACGTCGCCGGCGCCCTGCTGCCCGCCCAGGTTCCAGTACGCGTGCAGCAGGAGGTTCACTGCGGCGTTGCCTTGTCCGGCACCGTCGCGCTCATGTGCACGCCCAGCGTGTAGGGCCCGGACGGCCGGACACTCGGTAGCCCGGTACGTCACGTACGCGTCAAGGCTCCCGGGGAAACCTTGCTCGCCGTCGAAGCTGTGGTAGTAGAAGGTGATGTACGGGGACGGGGAGTCGCCGCCATTGACATACTCCTTCACCGTCCAAACGCTCCTGCTGAACGCCGTGCCGCCGCCTGAACGAACAAAACCAACAGATCATACAGCTGCCAGAGAAGGAAGATGTCGTGCGCAGCGCGCTTATGAATGTCGATGATGGGATCTTGAGATTGTTTCGGAGCGTACCATGGATCATGTTGTTGCCGTCGTTTAGTTGCAGGTGCTACTCTTTCCCGTCGAGGACGAACCGGCCCCTCGATATCCGCTGTGCGACGTGGCCTGTTACGGGAAAAAAAATTGGGTACGGATGGTTCTCACCCGGTACTGTACGGACGACCAACCAGAGGATGACGCGTGGACGAGCAATCACCGGCTCGCTCGGCCTCCTGACATCCCTATCCGCTAGCTAATTGGCTCGGCTCGCCGCGACTGAGCATGTGCGGCTCCAAACGCTCCAGCAAGCTAGGCGTCGTATGCCACCGCGCTGCCATCACGCTGGCGGCGCCGCCGCCGCCCATGCCGGCGAGCTTGTCCAGCGGCCTGTACATCCGCTCACACCACTGGCCGGCGTCCCCAGCGGCGGCAGCAGCCATGTTCCCTGGAACGGAACGGAACGGGGCGGGAATATTCGCGTTTCCGGAACGAAAACGTTCTTGAAACGTGGAACATGGGAACGGGAACTTGGCCAAGTTCCTGTTCTCTCCCGGCTGCTAAGCGACAGAGAGGCCGGGAACTTGGCCAGTTCCGTTCCCCTGGCTGCTAAGCGACAGGAGGCCGCCCAGGCCCCAAGGTCCGGCTACCCCACAGCGGCGGCCAGGGAGGCCGCCCAGGCCCCAACGCCTGGGTCCCCTCTAGCGCTGGCCAGGGAGGCCGGCCAGGCGCCCAGGCCCCAACGGCCGCCGGCCTTCTGGATGTGCGAGCTAGTATTCATTCTTCAGCACCACAGAATCTTTGCTCTTATCTTTTGTTTATCTGATCCATCTCCTGAATGTGTTGATTTCGGAGAATTCCAGTATCTGCAACTGCTCGGCTGGGGATTTTTAAAGATGTCTAAGCTGCAGCTGCTTTTGGACTTCGGTAGCCTTGCAGCAACAGCTGCAACTACATCACTGCTTGTAGCACAACAGATTAGGCTCAATAATATGGAAGATCAGGTGATGATGGGTCTCTGAATGATATCAGTGTAGATGTCCAGATACGTAAATATTCTGACACTTTCTTCCTCATGGACTTTAGCTGAAAATATATACGTATATGTGGGAGAATATACATGTGCTGGAACACATAACCATATATATATATATATATATATATATATATATATATATATATATATATATATATATATATATGAGGTAACATTCTCATCCAAGAGAAAAGTTTTTATCCAATCCGGACCCTCTGTTAGCATTGACAATAGACCCCGGATGAGGCCACAAAATATTGTCTATGCTACTTATGAGGACAATTCTTATGAACCCTCAATCTCTGATTTTGATCTCAACCTTATCGAGATTGATCCTTATAATCTGAGTGCCCGACAGATTGTATCATAGTTTTGGAAGAAGAAAAGGATTTCCAAATAGATAAAAAGCTTCTTCTCCAAGAAATAGGTCTTCCCAAAAACAAAGCCAAGAAGGAAAGATACTTCAAAAACGTAGATCGACCTTTCGGGCTAAAAAAAATTAGGGAAGTCGGCACAAAGAAATGATGGAGCGTAAGAAGAATATATTCTTCTTTGATTGGTATGAGAATAGCCGGATCGGACATTTTGAAGAATTCTTCAAACCAGGTTCTCAACAAAAGGACAAGGGTGAATCTGGTCCGATGATGACAACATATCCATGATAAAGAAGGTTTCTAAAGATTGGAAGTCCACTGGTGGAAAAAATCAGATAGAATCTGTTCATCCGCCTTTTGAGCCCATACATTTAGAAGCCAACACCAAGGAAGAAAGTATCAAACCTTGTCCTCTCAAAAACATATCCAAAGCCACCCATGGTGAACCTGTAAAAGTAGAACACATAGGGCACCTTGTGGAGCAAATGAACTTTTCAAACATATCTTTACATGCCCTTGGCCAGCAAACAGACCGCATAGAAGCCATTCTCATGGACGGGACGAAACCTAGCCGAAGTGAAGTAATGGTAAATCTTCCTTCCAGCTCCCATTCTGATACTTCCAACACCCATATGGTTGTCCCACCTTTTGTTCCACGATGATCCCTTCTAGCATCAAACTAGAAAAACAAAAGGCCATGTGATCTTCTGTTTCCGAAAGAGCTTATCGCTGAATTAGCTAGTAAGCTAGGAAACCCGAAGGTCAACAAAAATATTAACCAGATCACGGATGGAGGGGGTGAAGATGAAGATGTTATAAACAGGATCGAAACTTTCAAAACAACTCGAGACGGCTATGACAAGGAATTACTATCCTAGACCAACCTATGCGGATCTTCAATTTGAAGAACTGCGCCCCATAGCCAATATGACATGCTTCAATGGTAAAGAGATTGTTGAATGGAATCTTGATAGTTTTGTGGAATACCAAATCTTTACCATGTGCCATCAAATGATTATGTATGCAAATGCCTGCATAGCAAATGGCAACAAAGAAAGAGAAGCCGCCCATATGATTGTCATAGGGTTTTCTCGACACAATTAAGGGGCCGATGGGATCACTATCTAAATGAAAGTCAAAGAAAATCTATTATTGAGGCTGTTAAGATTGATGAAAATGGAAGGCCAATAGTCCTATCAAATGACCAAGGACAGCCGTTAGGGACAGTCTCAGATGCCATATCAACCCTGCTCTACAACATAGTTTACCATTTTGCTGGTAACTATCAAGATATCTACGAGAAGAACAGGGAGCAGATTGATCAACTTGAGATGCAAGACCATGTCGATTTTAGATGGTATAAAGACTCTTTCCTATCAAAACTTTATACCCTACCAGATCCTAATCAAGATTTTTGGAAAGAAAAATACATATCCGGGCTTACCTCCTCTATTTGGTTGAAAAGGTTAGAAATTCTTTGAGAAAGGAGGAGAAGGAAGCATAGACTATCAAAGTCTCGATATAGGAAAAATAACTCAAAAAATACAAATGGTAGGAGCTGAACTATGCAATGATCTAAAAATCAAAGAGCAGCTCAAAAAACAAAGGGCTATTAGAAAAAAGGAGCTGGAAGACTTTTTGCTACCGGTTCGGCTTTCAAGATCCCTTTGAATCCAAAAAAAAGAAACTCACAAAGGAGTTACAAGAAAAAATCATGAAGATGATAAGAAAATGAAGCATCCTATCAATAGAAGAAGGCATAAAAAGGTTTATAATAGAGAGAGTGTCTTCAAACCTTTCAAAAGGGAGACCAAGCCAAATGATCTAGTTTGTTTTAAGTGTGGACGAAAGGGTCATAAGGCTTCAAATTGCTACAAATCAAAGGTAAAGCAAGAGATCCAAGCCTTACTAGAATCAGATTCTGAAGATATCAAGGGAAGATTAGGCCAGATCTTGAACAACATCGGGGGTGATACTAGCTCAAAAAATGAGGATGATATCGAGGTAAACTGTTGTGAAAATAATGAATGTTCATGTTATGAACAGGGTACCTCTGAAGAAGAATCGGATGAAAATATTTTGGTTCTCACAGATTTAGAACAATTTGTCTTAGATACCTTTGATACCATACAGGATCCAAGAAAAAAAGGAGATTGTTCTCAAAAGATTCTTATCAAGGGTGAAAAATGACAAAGATAAATTGGTGACTGAAATCCGTAAAAAAAAATTTTGTTCTGCAGATGAGGTCTTCAAAAGGGTTGAAGATCTAAAAAAAAAAAAGCAAGCAGCTAAGCCTTGAGGATCTCTTAAAAAGAATATGATTTTATCAAAGAAGAATTAAGAGATCACCAAAGAAGGATTCAAAACTTAGAGCTACGAGAGAAAAGAGACTACAAAGATATGATCTGAAAAGGTTGTAGAAGAAGAGCCCAAGATGATGAGTTGGTCGGCTCTATCGAGAAATACTTCAAACAAAATGGTACACTTGAAATAGCATATGAATTCCATGATGGATTTAGATTCACATATAATACTCTTCTAGATTCTGGAGCCGATGTGAATTGCATTCGACAAGATATTATTCCACTCGTATTTTGAAAAAACTACTCATAAGATTCATTCTCAATAAGACAACCAGTTGAAGATAAATTATAAAATCCCTAAGGTTCATATCTGCATTGATAATATTCGTATAAGAACATCGTTTCTTTTAGTAGAAAATCTAAAACAAGATGTTATTCTAGGGACACCTTTCCTTTCCTCTATCCGTCCCTTTATAGTTACGAAAAGATGGTATCCGTTTTCAGATAAATGAAAAAGAAATAATATTATCCTTTTCTTCAAAGATAGAAAAAAGTAAATCAGATTATGGAACATGTCCGTGAGAAAATAATGTTTCAAAAAAGGGAAATAATGCATAATTGTTTTCTAGTCCTAACAAAAGAGACTCTTCCGATGCAGCAATATCTAGAGATGGCTCCTCTTCTCTCAAGTATGAACATCTCATACGGATGAGTACATGGAGGTTGCCGGCACTTCCGTAAGGAGATCATAATCGCTTCAATCATAATTTTAAGGTAAATGATTTGCAGCAAGGGGTGTTAAACATGCTCGGCAAGTCAAGACCAAAAAAGATAAAGCTCATGCTTTAAATGGGCTTGCATATTATTTCAAAAGTATGAGCAAAGACCCCAGATTTGATGATCTTTCCGCACACGAGGAGATCTTCAAAATTATCGATGACTTTCTCTTGGTGGAAAGAAAAGATTTGGACAAGATCAAAGACTATCTTGAAGAAGGATCTTCAAATTTATCGATCTTAAAAATATTTCTCCAAAATTATATGATCAAGATGAATCTGAATCAAAGTTATTGGATCACAAAATATGTGATTCTCGAGATATTCCAATCTCAACAAGATACTTTCCCTCAAAAGGAAAGGCCAAAGAATAAGATGTCTCGAGATAAGACTACGCATACCAAGGATGCCTCCACTCAAACTCAGCCATCTGAGATCCATGATCCTACCTATGTCCCCAAAGAAAGCACCTCTAATGAAACCAGCCTTGCCTTGCTCAAAAGACACAAGCCTTTCACAATAAGAACCAGCACTCCCTATGAGCTCCTCATCCCCAAGCTGAGTTTCAAAACTGAGCAAACCCTATCAATCCTTACCCAAGATATCATTGACCTGATCTGGGAAAAATACCAGCAAAGGCAAATGAAGGTCTTTCTTGGCCTTCAAGATTATTTTCTGGATTTATACACAGGAAAAGATAAACACCGTGGGATATATGTCTATATTCATATATTCCCATTTTTTTATCTTGACAACAAATTGATCATCCAAAATTAGACACAAATACATCATTCTCCAGTGATATAAATTTGAAATATTTTAGAAGCCCCGCAGACATATTCTGCTGAAGATGTCTCTTTACAAACTATGATAGATCATGGGCTGATTCATGCAGTCTATGGATCAATGGAAGAAATCCTTCTTTTTGATCTAGGAACAGCCATCAAAGAAGCCTGCAAGAAGATATATTATGTAAAGGGAAAAGTCAAGATAATATTCTACTCATCTCCACCAAGGTTCACTCCACCATTGAGGCACCGCTATGCATGATGTCTACATCAGCAAAGGGCATTACAACTTTCCTAGAAGTGAATACTATGAGTTGGGGCAAGAATATAAAGAATTACTCTCCAAAGATACAAATCATGACAATTGGAGAATTTTCAATGAAGCCAAAGAGCTTGAAGAAAATATTAGATTTGATCCTACTTATCGATGGTTTTCCGTAATAAAATTATGAGGATTTTCCCCGCCGAATACCAAGGTTATTTGGGCCCAAGTACAAGATGTGTTGGAAGGTTAATAAGACCAGATTATGGTGAAGAAACACAAATACGAAAAGAATATCGACAATTCATGTCTTGGCAAGAGATGTGGCAGCCTAATGAAATTGATGGCACGTAGCGGACCAATGATAGATTCTCAAGAAGAGGACTAAAAAGGATAAGATCATCTTTCCAAAAGTCTAAGAAGTATCATGAGGACCTCTAAAATTCAAAAGAAGCTATCATAATGTTTATGGATAAGATGCTTCACCACCTTTATAAAGTCAAAGGAAATATTATGAAGATTCCCAATAATGCCGTGATACCAAAAAAGTATCATCATGAGGCCAATAATGCTGTGATACAGTCAAAAAGTATCATCATGAGGCCAAGATATAGTCAAAAGGTATTATCATGAAGCCCGAGAGATAGTCAAAAGTATCATCATGAAGATCCAATAATACAAGCATGAGTCAAAAGTAGCATTATAACACCTCAATAATGCAAGATCAGTTTCAAGGAAGCCATGATGATCAGGCCTTCGCCACCGCTATATAAGGAGACGAAGGGCAACGCTTCAGAGCATCCTCAGTATCACCATCCTTAGCACCGCATCACCATCCACACACCATCGCTGAAGATCACTACCACCGCCATCCACCACTTATCTACCTAATATTGTAGTAGTGTGAAATAAAGAACTCGCATCTGAGTTCAAGTGTGAGAGTCTTGTAAGAGTCTTGTAAACAAGTGTTGTACTTTGTTCGTGTGTATCAAGATCCTGGTGTACTACACAGAAGGATTCACCTTCTGTCTATCAAGGTACCTAATATAATCCAGGACTTTGTTATTTATGTTCTCTGTGTTGTTCTGCATCTATCATTGAAAAATTACAAAAAATATTTATATCTATTTACTGTTCTATATCTTTATGTTCGTTGTCTATGTTTATCTAATTTCTGTGTTTAAGTTCATTTAATTTATCTGTTGTTCTATATTGTATCTTTACATTCATGTTTATGTTCTTCGTTTAAGTTATCTTGCCTTCCTGCATATCATCTTGCATACATATCCTCTTTCTGCTTCCGCTATCCACCTATATCTCCACTCCGCAACCATTCTATAGGTATTTTATCTTATCCTTCCTTGACCCTATATCTCCACTCCGCAACCATTCTATAGGCATTTTATCTTATCCTTCCTTGACCTGACCACCTGGGTGCACACTGGTATCGGAGCCTAGGTAGCCCGAGCTCCCCAAGCCATCTTCTCCCGAATCGGAGGGAGAGGGTGTGGTAGTAGGCCGTAGTCGCGAAGATCGGTCACGGAGGTCCCCGTAGCGTGTTGGTAGGCCGTAGTCGCGGAGATTGCTTCCCCCGATAAGAGCTTGATTGACCCGTTGAGCGTTCGACCCGTTGAGCCTTTTAGCCGGCTTTGTGAGGCGTTGTGGCGTGGAAACGTTGGATTTTCCAGTGCTGTGTTGAAACGTTTGGATTTGCTGCCAAGCTCAAACCCAGAGGAGTGAGTTGATCGTAATCGTGAGGTTTTACCCTGCCGTTGGACTGGAAACCATACACCCTATAGGTTGATCTTAATTGTGAGGTTTTACCCTGCCGTTGATCTTGATCTTAATTGTGAGGTTTTTACCCTGCCGTTGGACTGGAAACTACCCATCTAAACTCCTTTGTCTTCGTATAAGATGTCTTGGTTAGCAAAGACTCTTAGTGCTTCTGATAGGTCTGTAGCCTCGTGTAGCAGTGATAAGTCGGTTAAGACCATGTCTGTGAAAAATGCATCTTCTATCTGCTTTGAGGACATTGAAAAGAGTATTGCTAATTGGAAAATCTCTAAAGTAAATATTAGGGAAATATATCATGTAGGAACCTTCTCTCTTCGTTCTGATTATTTCATAAAAACTATCGAAAAAACATTTCGCATCAGTTCTTTGCATGAGACCCCATCATCTTCTCTCTCCGAAAAAGAAATAAATGATATAAGAGCCAAACCCCAATATCATTATCTACACTTTGGTTTGGTCCGATAGCTATCGGATCTTTAACCGAAAAAGGGTTAAATGTTTCAATCTTGGCTTGCCTAAGAGATTGTAGAAACAAAAGATTCCAAGATTCATTGCTTGGGATGGTTGAAGCCAAATTTTAGTAATGGTCCTGGTTTTTTCAACACCTTTCCGATTTCTCTATATCCCTTTCGGACCCAAACATCCACAAAGCTCTTACTCTGAATCTACAAACATCGGGCTTTGACCTTGAACCAGAAGAAGCGAGAATATTTCAGAAACCTACCGAATATACTATAAAGCCATGACTACTCTAGCTCCCCTCGTGCAAAGCAAAACACACCCAAAGGCCTGAGTACCCTTCTTCAAGCCAATCCTCGAAACAATATTATCACCCCAAAGGCCTTGAAATGGGATGAGATAAAACTTCCCGAAAAGTGGACTCTAACCCAGTCGTTGAACCTCAAAGCCTTGAGCAAAATGAAGTCCAATCTGCTACCGAAACTCCCGATGGAGACGTAGAGGTAACATTCTCATCCAAGAGAAAAGTTTTTATCCAATCCGCACCCTCTGTTAGCATTGACAATAGACCCCAGATGAGGCCACAAAATATTGTCTATGCTACTTATGAGGACAATTCTTATGAACCCTCAATCTCTTATGTGTTCTGGAAACTGCATTTGCTGAATATACACAAATACACATGCGCACACACATATATATACACACACTCAAAATATTCAATAAACAAAAAAATCTTTTTTTTTTACCAGAGGTAAAACAGTCTTTTAACCATAGACTTAACACCATTAGTTGTCTAAAACTGACAGAAGGTCATAGAGCCAAATAAATTTCGTTTTTAAAGCCATAGAGCCAAATTCGAAGAAAAAAAGTTCAAATACCTAAGAGGAGTTTTTCAGGGTCATACACATTCTCCCAATTGATAAAGAATGCTATAGCGTCTTGTTCTTGTTCCGTCCGGAAGACAGAATTATCGAATTCAATGGCTCTTGGCCCAGTTAGTGGTAGCTGAAAAGATAGATTATGAGGTGATCTAAATAGTGCAGATACACCAGATTACAATAACCCTATTATCTCCCTTGGACCTACTTTTTTTTGTAATTAAATTAATTATGAGTATCTATCACTTGAACCAAGAATAATCCACCACAATAATCTAGGAATTCAGACACTGATTATTATACATAATAATCTAGATTATGATAATCCTATGTATATTTCATATATTATTATTATAATACAGCGGGTGATCAAACTTGTCCTGTATGGCTGTATCTAGGAATTGAATTACAAGTTCGTCGGTTCTCGATTGATACTTGAAATGACGTGTACATTCTAAAAAAAAAAAATACTGTGAGGCATTTCTACCACACAAAATATGGGTACTTCCGCCAATCAATTTATGGTGCCTCCTTGCTCTCTGGAATCAATCTAGTTGAACAAGGTGAGTCCGCAGACTAGATGAATATCACTCCGTATCAGTTAATACCAAGCAATCTCAAACCTTAGGCTTGGATTCTCTGGACCATGATGGAGCTCTAACTTTCAGGTTGGACTTATCTGCCTCCTCATCATTCTCCTCTTCCTCCAGAATCTCCTTAGAGAATGCCTCTGGATTTCCTTTGATGCAGTCCTGCAATGCGATGAAGGGTTTCACGCAATCTGATCCCTGGAAAGGCACAGATAGCAAAATTTAGTGCTGGTTCATTCATTTATACAAGAAAAAGACATCGATCAAAAAGTTAAAGTTAATTGTGGTACATGGTCCAATAATAAGTTGTGCATGATATTGAATTTTGAGTTTTGCTATATTTCTGTCAACAGATTTTGTAGCTTTTTATCTGTCAAATTTCAGACCGTTGATTTTGTTTCAGATCCGTGCGGTATTTTGGATGTACATCAACGTTAACAGGTCCGCAAACTACTATCCCAAACCCGTTAACCAAAACCACTCGCTGCTCATTCCCCGGCCCCGACTTCCTCTCACCCTCGTGCGGCTAGGCGCCGCGCCGCCGCCACCAATCCCGCCGGTCCTCCTTCCTCCCCTTGCCGGCTGCCCCCGCCACCGCAAGAAGCAGTCTGGCCACCGCCACGGTCCAATCCAGCCGGTGAGGGTGACGCCACGGATCCCCCGGGATTGGACCGCATGGTGCTCAGCTTCATGGAGGAGGTCACCGCCGTCGAGCAGCCGCCGCGGGGCACTACAACTGCTTCAATGGCAGCAACCGCGACGAGAAGTTCGGCTTCCTCCCCTCTGAGGCCGCACGCCCTCACCCCGGCTGGAGATCACAGGCGGCTGTTGCTCGAGCTCAGATCTGGGGGAGGCGGCAGTCGCGCGAGCTCGGCCTAGGAGGTGGTGGTGATGGCCGGTGAGCGGGAGGCCGCAACGCGGCAGTTCCCTCAACCTCCACTATTTCAGATGGATCCGCTCGAAGTATCGAGTTTGTATTGTCCAAAGGTACTGCTCCAGTCTCTTTTCTCAAGTACGCTCTCTCCCTTCATGATTGGATCTGAAGAAGTTCTGAACGTATCTGACACCACGAGTAGCACAGCTATACAAATTTAATAAATCATGTATGTATGTGGGTCATGAGGTACAATCTTGGTATGTACGGTTTCATGACTGCATGTGTTTCTCCTTTCAGAAATATGTTGTCGTTGCTAGTCTGCTATCACCATGTTGCTAACTATTTTGAAGAAAGTTGTTATGGAGAACTGCACATGTGCATACTATGAATGACATGTTTTCATGTTTCTGTTCTTTGTTTTTTTCTGCTGAGAAAATTTAATTTACTCAACTTTGAGATATTCTAGATTACTAGAGATTTGTCTGTTTGAGTTCAGAAACTAGTAATTCTGTTTTTGGTGATTGCAGTTCAGTTGCAGCTATAGTATATGGAAAAATGAATGGTAGTTGCACTAATCTACCGGTGGAATGGATGATTTTGTTAGTGATATCCTTTTGCGAAAATTCTATGTTCCTATCTTACCTGATCTAGAGATGAACTGAACGACACTTGCTTCTCAGTCCTAAAATATTTTTTTGAAAATTGAATGGCTCTTGAATCATCAATTACTGTTCTAGCAGATAGTAATTTCAGCAGCTGTGGATATTAGTAATCATTGAGATTGATATTGATGCCAATGACTTCGCTTCGCAATAAAGCTGCAGTATAATGTACTCCAACTTGGTGGTTTGCGGTGGCGCAGGTGGTGTCCTTACCGCCACTTCGCTTCTGCGCTGCACGTGGGCGGTGGGTGGGGCGGAGGTTGTCGGCGACAGTTCTATTGAGGTGTGGCTAGTTGTGGGTGGGGTCGCTTTCCTTGCGCGCCGCTTCCCACTGTGTCGTGGTGCCACGTAGGATTTGTGCGAATTTTGTCACTAGTAGTCTAGTATCTTCAGAGGTGCACCTTGTAAATTCTTTGGACCGATTTTCACTGTTATTGCTTTATAGCCAAATATATATACTCTCTCCATTTACGTTAGGCATGTGTGTTTAGGCGTGGTGTGTTAGTGTGTATGTTCAGGTGTGTGTGTCTGCTTGTGTGTGTGGTGTGTGTCTGCTTGTGTGTCTGTGTTTAGGTTGTGTGTTAGTGTGTATGTTCAGGGGTGTGTGTATGTTTAGTTATGTGTGTCTGCTTGAGAATTCTTTTTAGTTTTATTTTTTATATAGTTTTATTTCATTTTTTAGTTTTTTAGAGTTCTTTGTGTGTCTCTCCCTCTTTTTCTCTCTTTTGTCGGAGTTTATGTGTGTTTGTGTGTGTTTCTTTTTTTTTTCTTTTCTGTGCATGAGTATGAGTGAGTGTGAGTGTGTTTTTTGTGTCTTTTTATGTGTGTGAGTGTGATTGTTTTTGTATATATCTCTCTTTTTGTTTGAGATGTGTCAATCTCTGTGTCTCTCTGTTTTTTGTGTGAGTGTGTTTGTTTTTCTCTCTTTCTATGTTTGTCTATGTGTCATCTATGTGTTCTCTATCTCTCTCTGTGTGTGTGTGTCTCTCTATCTATGTCTTGTGTGTATGTGTGTGTCTGTCTCCATGTGGTGATTATTTGATTTGTGATGGAGTAATAGAAGTTTTAGTTGAGCTAAGTTATTTTTTGTGTATGTTTGTGTGTGAGTGTGTCTGACTTTTGTCTATGTGTGTGTGTTTCTCTCTATTTGTCTATGTCTCTATCTCTCTCTGTGTGTGTGTTTCCATGTGTGTCTCTCTATCTATGTGTGTCCCTCTCTTTCTATAGTGATTATTTTGTGTGAAGCACTGTGATCTGTGTCTTTCTCTCTCTTTGTGTTTGACTGTGAGTGTGTGTGACAGTTGTACTTGAATTGTCTTTTTAAGATGCATTTTTCAGAATGGTCAATTGAGTAGATTATTTTTTTTAGTTTTAATGCCCTGAGTTGCAGTGGTGCTGCATTCTTGGATATCCATTTATGCTTATTATATGAAGACTAATAGTAGAAGACCTAGCTGTTATTCTAAATCTCTACATTTTTTGCAGGTTTGCTGTCATAGTTGTAAACAGTGCAATGCATAGAACTGATTTCTCAGGATGATGGGTGCTGGATGAGGGGTGCTATCAGTGAAGCAAATGCACATGGCCAAGTTCCCAAGGAGCCTTCAGAAGTTAAGTTAGCATTTTTTTTAGGTTAGCTATTGTTTCTTTGTAGTTAAATGGTAAGTATAGCCTCTATTTCTTTTTCATTTATACTTGGTGCTGAGAAGTATAATCAGTTCAGTGGTTGTTGTTCTTTCTTTCTTGTTTGATGACTAGGCTGTCTAGTTTATTTTCAAGTGCTTGATTTATTTGGTTCAGTGGACTATGTAGTATTTATTTTAGCAAGTTTCCATCCTGCAGCCAGCAGTGGCGAGTACCTTTTTTTTACCTTGTCTAGTCTGTATTTTTCATAAATGGTGAATGTTGTTCTCACGTTGCTTTCCTCTTGGATTGGGCAGGATCTTTGGCTTTAGGGACAGCAGCACGAGTAAACACTGATGCCCAGCATGCTGATTTATGTGGCAGCTAGTTTATTGGTGCCTAGCTTGAGCGCTGACGCAGCAGCGGCAGCAGCAGTACACAAATGATTTTTTAGATGCACTAATGCTAACGGGTATTGGATCTTTTTATGGTTTTGTACCTAATGCAAATCTGACAGATTTCTCTATTGCAAAACTGTCAGTTTTGTTTGGCTGATGTGTCAGTTGTTCATTTGTCAAAAATTTGACAGATTTTAGGTTGAGAAAT
>JADLZL010007490.1:0-62419 GCA_015844335.1 Chrysopogon serrulatus | reverse complement strand
AACCGATGTGTTTAGTGCTTTTGGAAGGAATTTTTTTATAGGCTATTCACCCCTCTAGCCACTAGGACCTTTCAACCGTGTTGTCAAAAGCTTTGCTGATGTCTAGCTTGACCAGGCACGTTGCGTGATTGTGTCTTTCTAGGTTCCTTGTGTACATAAAATTGTCTCGGATGCATTGCTTCTTAATGAAGGCGCTTTGTGCATTAGATATCATAGAGTTAATATAGTTGGAAAGCCTTGTTGATAGGACCTTTGATATAAGAGTTGTGGAAAAGAGTAGATTAGATTAATATATAGGCCTGAAGTCCTTAGGCTCATTTGCAATCTCTTTTTTTGGCATTAAGACGATATCGACTCCATTTATATGTTCAAGTGTCCTTAGGCTCATTTGCAGTCTCCTTTTTTTTAGCATTAAGACGATATCGGCTCCATTCATATGGTCAAGTGCCCCACCAAGTGCCTATAGATGCCACAGAAAGCATTCATCACATTAGTTTTGATTATATAGTAGCGTTTGTCATAAAATATAGTTGTGAAACCGTTCAGACTAGGTGCCTTATCTGCTGGTAGATCCTCAATCGCCTTTCTAACTTCTACTAATTTATTGACATTCGTTAACTTCATATCACAAATTAAGTAGAATTTAATTATCCTCAAATTTTAAACGCATGTGTGTAGCCTCATCTTGCTTCATTTCTTTCAGACTTTTTCCTTTAATTTTTCTAACATCTAGATCGATATGGTTTATTTTAGAGGGCTCGTTTGGACTAAGAGGAATAGAATGGTATCATCCGGCATAGTGTAGTAACTGCTGCAGTTCAAACACCCTGTCCGGAACTACCTAATTATGCAAACCAAATAGCTTATTAATGTTCATTTCAAAAAAGGTACAGTGTAGTGTATTATGAATTGCTACATTTAGTATCGTCTTAAAAATTCTTTTCAGTGTATTCTTATTGATGCAGTTTTCACATAATAAAAAAAAAAAAAACTGAGTATAAAACCGGAAGCTCTTCAAGTTCTCATCCAGGACATTTGCTTGTTCTACATGCATGTTTATGCATTAATTGCCCCTTCACATCCATGCATGGCAACTGCTGAGATAGCGCCTGGTAGCACAAGAGGAGCCCCCTCCGGACCGGAGGTGATACGTATGTATACCCCACCAAATCTGCCGGCAGAGACGATTTGACCTCGGATAGCTCATCATCATACATCGTGGTCGTGGTGGGTTTTGCCGTCAATCATGAAAATGAGGTCTTATATTTGCAGATGTTGCTGTCTTCCTGGCCTCCTCTGTTCGTCTGCTATGAGATATTTGAAGAATTATTTAAATAAAAATCTCTTCCTGTACTTTGACTCTACAATAGTTTTTTATCTTATATGTACCTTATTATATATAATCTTGAGTCTCAAGCCAATCTCTATCTTTAGCTAGCGAAAAATCTAAAATAGAGTAATAATAATTAAAAATAAAACTAAAGAAGTTGTTAGAGGGTATTTTTTTCACCAAAATATATATTCTTGCTCTGAGTTGTTCTATTCTGAGCTCTCCATGTACTGTTTCACCCCTAAGCTTTTTGTTCTTCTCTTTCTAATTTCAATGAATTGTATAGGGTGCGAACACCCCCCCTGTTTTAATGTAAAAAGAGTTTATGCATAAAAATATGACTCCATAATCCTTTTAGTTTTAACTAAACTTATATCAAAAGTAAATAGTTATAATGCTAAATATGTATAATCACATTCATTATGTCATATATTTCTTAGTATACCTATTTAGAGTCACATTCATTATGACAGTATTTCCACTACCTCTATACTGAAAAGTCACATTTTCATCATATGATCTCAAATTTAACCAAATTTGTAAAGAAAAACATTAATGTTACAATTGTGTAACACTACACAAATAATATATTTCATGATAAATTTAACAAAACATATTTGATTCATAAATTTTAATACTTCTTATATTATCGTTGTCAAAATTGGGATAATTTGAGTTAAGACAAAACCAAAATATTACTCTTTATGAGATGGAGGTACTACAAATTTGATTAAATTTAAATAGTTTGATTAAGAGAAAAATTAGAATTGCATTCTTTTGGCTTGTTGAGGGTTTTCAATTTCAATATTCATGTAACACACGCAGTGGGAAGGTGGATTGGGGCGTAGTAGATTGGAGGAGGAGAGGCGGGGAGGGGCGGCGCTAGGGGCCTAGGGGCGGCGGCGTCCTAGGGCTGGCGGCGTGTGGTGGCGGCGACGCAAGGCGTGTGATGGCGGCGCGTGACATGCGGGGGGGGAGAGAGAGCCCGAGAGCCGGAGAGCTGGAATAAGAGACCTTTCGCCTAAATACTTTCTTGATTCAATCCGATTACAATAGTCTAATATTTATAGTCCCAAATGGACTCTAACGGAAAAGTCCGTATCGAACCCAGATTTTCTAGTTTTGTAATCCTAAATTAATTAATAATAAAAAAGGTAACTTGCGGGGCGAAGAAGGTCGGCGGCCATGGCAGACGGCATGCGGTGGGGCCTCGCCCCCTTGCCCGCTTAGGCGGCGCGGCTAGGGTAGCCGCCACCTTCCCCGGTGCCCCACGCTGTCCTCCTCCTGGAACATGCTGTGGAGCCCACCAATCTCGGCTGGATCCTCTCTAGTGCCCGCTTTTGGCCCAACAACTCCATAATTTGTCACTCTCTTAATTGGACGTGTGACAGAACCCCTCCTTCTCAGATTAGCGTGTCCTCGCGCTAAAATCCGGGTGGTGTTGTAGATGTCATCGAACCCTTTGTCGATGTAGTCCGCCAGCTGTCGTTCTGAGTGCATGACCATGTCCATCTGCTTGAACCCTTTGTCGGTGTAGACCGCCAGTTATCGTGCCAAGTGCATGACCCTCGCCATCTCGTAGAGCGTGAATCCCATGGCACATTTGTTGATGTTGTATGGGCATTCCGGAGAAGGTACATACCAATGGGGAAGAAGCAAAGAAACCATAGAGGAGCTTTGTTTGGTAGATTTAAAATTGCATACCCATATCCATGATCAACCATTACTTGGTGTAGCCCGAAGGAGAGTCCCATCTGAGATATCCATAACATCATGTTGAATGTGCCAATGTTTGTTGGAGGTTTTAGTCCAATGTGTGTAAATTGCTGTTATGACAGTGGTGGATCCAATAGCTTGTTTATCACCTCCATTGCCAAGAAGTCCCATATAGGTTGCTCCAATCTTATCTGCCCTGGCGTACCTGAATTCATGAGTCTGTAGTTGCCAGTGCTGAAGCTAACACCTGTCATGGTTGATATTTCTGTGTTCGTTGCTAGGTTGATTTCCATCAGGGACTTTACATCAATTCTGAATTTGCTGAATTAAAGATTGCATACCCGATTGGCCTGTTGTAAGGGGGCTCAGCTTGCTTGTAGTTGTCATCACTACCATCCTTGCCAGCTAGATCGTCTCCTTCTTTCTGTGTGTCAATTATCCCAAGTGGATTTCTAGAACCATTGACAACTAAATAAAGCTGGCCGGTCTCAGTGCCAATAGTGATCTCACCTTCTGGTGACCAATTGAGTGGTGCCAGTAGTACCTTTACAAATAATGGTTGGGGTGGAGTAGCTCCGAGCGCCTGATTCATCGGTGGCCATAGAACCGACTGGAGAAGAAAGTTGTCGTCCAGGTGTTCATTCCGGTGTTCGCCCGAGCGTTCATTGTTGCAGCCATCAACGGTGTCTGCCATGTTGTCATTGACGGTAGCTCCTTGCTTGATTGTGAACAATCCATCCATAGCATCCTTCTGTACCAGATCTATATTGGGGGTGATGATCGGTACATTTATGTTGCGAAAAGCGGTGCCCTTGGGGGCATGATCCTGATCTGCAGCGCTCAAGCCATCACCAACATCATGCTGAACTGTGATTCCAGTGTCGTTGATGGTGTTCTATAAATTCAATTTGTGTTGGATCTTGGTGATGACGTTGCTCCCAGTGATCGCATGATTTCCATCAGAATAAACTAGAGATTCAACTGTAGTAACAAAATTAGAAGTGATCTGGGTGTCAAACCTGGTGACCGGATCAGCTCCTATGAACATCCGGCTGCTGCGAGTGTTGAGGATAGCATCTCTGGTGTCCCCCAGCTCAATTGGATCTATTGCCGGTGGCGAATTGCTGCTGACGACCACTGCCTTGGTGCTGAAGGCATCCGCGCCGTGATGGCACGCTCCTCCACAGCGCCCAGCGAGGTGACGGCGACACCGCCCGGCTGAATTCCGCTGGTGACTGGTTCCTCCATCATGGTGTTGATGAAGAATTTGTCGGCGACCCTATCAATTTGTTGTTTTTTCGCAGCAGTATTGCCATCAATGGGGACGTCCAGATCTGATCTGGCTCGGGCCACAATGACGACGGTGTCGCTGACGATCGGGGTCGGAGCATCGATGATCATCGCTGAAGCGATGATGGCAGGGGCTCCTGGTGTTGATGTTGGTGGTGTTCTCCATTCTTGCGGGCGATGTCACCGGTGTCATCAGGAACAGAGCCACAGGCGCCGGGCTCTTCTCCAGCAAGGCGAGGGGGCGTTGCTCAGAAACGCGAGCTAGTAATTTAGATTTGTTCGGACTAACCTCCAAGATGTCAATGGCGCCCTCGATCTCGGCCGACATGAGCTCCTCCTTCTCGCGGATGGGTTCCACGGGCATCTCATCCGCGATCTTGACATTGGTGAAGCGGTTGACGCTCACGGTGACGTTGGCGACCATAGTAGGGGCATCAATGGTGGGGCACCATGAAGATGAGCTCTCGCTGCATGGCACGGAGGCGGTTGTTGAGGTCATGTAGATTCATCTCATCGGCGAGGGCGCGCTTCTTCGCCCTAGCGCGCTCCTTTTCCACGGCATGGTTGTGGATGTCGGTCAATCGACGGGGCTGTTCATGCAGATCACGTGGTTCGTCGTCGATGGTGATAGCCATTAGATCTAATCTATGAATCCTCTTAGACTCGTAATACCAGTTGTAACACACGCAACAGGGAGGGTGGATTGCGGCGTAGTAGATTGGAGGAGAAGAGGCCGGGAGGGGCGGCGCTAGGGGCCTAGGGCGGCGACGCCCTAGGGCTGGCGGCGTGTAGCGGCGACGGCGCAGCAGGCGGTGTGGTGGCGGCGGGCGCGTGGGGGGGGGGAGAGAGAGAGTCCGAGAGCTGGAGAGCTGGAATAAGAGACCTTTCGTCCAATTACTTTCTTGATTCAATCGATTATAATGGTCTAATATTTATAGTCCCAAATGGATTCTAACGGACAAGTCCGTATCAAACCCAGATTTTCTAGTTTTCTAATCTTAACTGCCTAAATTTAATAATAATAATAAGGTAACTTAATAATAAGGTAAGGCAAATAATAATAAGGTAACTTGGCGGGCGGCCATGGTGGGGCCCGCCCCCCCTTGCCAGCGCTAGGCGGTAGCGGCGGCTAGGATAGTCGCCGCCTCCCCCTGGTGCCCCATGCCGCCCCCCCCCTAGAACGGGCCATGGAGCCCACCAGTTTTGGCCGGATCCTTTCTAGCATCCGCTTTTGGCCCAACAACTCTATAATTTGTTACCGTCTTGATTGGATGGGTGACAATTAAGTTTTTCACTCAAATTTCCAAAATTTACAAAATTTCGATGAGTGGAAAGGAGATGATTATCTAAAATTTTATATCTAAACAAAATATTACCATGATCTATGAGTAGACATCTACTGGATAGAAAAATATGCTACATAAACAGTCAAAAAGTTTAGAGTTATATATATTTACAATAAAGCACATGCATTGATGTAGTACAAAATTTGGTGTAGTACAAAATTTCTCTGAAATTACTGAAGTTTTTACAAAAAAAAATCTACAAAAATTTTGAACCCCTATAGTTTTATTTCTTCGTGACGGAGTTATTAGTAGTGTACTACCTATATAAAGCTGGGAGGTCTAGCAAGCAAGCGTCAGTGTGCACGTCACCGTCGAGGACCATTCGCTTTCGTCGCGTCTTACAGCAGCACCGGCGTGGCAGCTTTGTTTGTTTGCAGCCGGCGAGCTCCACCAGTTGAACCTCTTGTTGCATCTGGCGTCGGAGACTTCCACAGCTCTCCAACTTCACTTCATTCACCACCACTGGAGACTGGAGTGGTTTCTCGGAACTTCAAGGAACCTTGCCAAGGGAAATTTTATATCTCGTGGATGATTGGGACGTTCTTGAACTTCGAAGAGAACGGCCAAAAACTACGTACCTTTCCTAGTGCTCTATTCATAGAAGTCAGTAAATCAAATCCAAGATCATGATCACGACAAGGAATTTAAAGTCGTTACCCTTTTTGTTTGACAAACAAATGACGCCGCAGCTAGGCGCACAACATCATAATGGATTCTAGAAAGCAGAGATGAAAAATCTTTTTTATTGATTTCAATCCAAAGTTTAGTTTTATGGAACAGATGCGAGGCGTATACTTTATAAATACCCTCTTTCAAACTACGTACCCACACACTTTATTTCTCATGTCCTCAACAATACACCTTTTAATATAACTTTTCAAAGAACATTAGTGGGGGACAAACTACTTAAGTGGAACAGAGTGCTACTTGAATACTTCTCTAACCATGTTTAGTGTTGGTGTTTTTTCAATCACTGGCTAGATTATGATGTGTGTGCACATAGTAGCATACGGGACTCAGATTTATACTGGTTCAAGTAAAGGTTGCCCTACGTCTAGTGAACTATGCTTTTGAATTGCTTGTCCACCATGTGCGAGAATGAGGTGTTGCCAAGAGTCACAGTTCCAACAAGGGGCCAGCAGCACTGGCATTGACGGCAATGGTCAATGAAAGGTTGAACTTCCTCAACACCAACTTCTTATCTGATACTCCCTCCGTCCCATGGAGAACATCGTCCGGTTCACAGTTTTCCAACGACAAAGTCCAATCCAACAACTGGTTCAATTCCTCAATCAACCTGATCAGTCCAATTCCCAGACTGGAGAATTAAATTCTACACCTAGCTATTCACTAACTGTACAAGACAGTCTCAAAGAAGAATTCTCAACATGAACAAGAACTTCAACACAACGGCAGACTTAGCTAGACAGGGTTCCTCAGTCCCTGAAAACTTTTCAGTTTGCTTGTCGTTGTACAAACAGAGATGCACTGCAATCTGTAACAAACTATGCACTGCAATCTGTAACAAACTATGTAAGGTTGCTAACTAACTTTTCAGTTTGCTTGTCGTTGTACAAACAGAGAGCATGTATACCAGTGCACAGTTTTGGATGCACTGCAATCTGTAACAAATTATGCACTGCAATCTGTAACAAACTATGCACTGCAATCTGTAACAAACTATGTAAGGTTGCTAACAGCAAGATGCTGCTGAAATAAATTTGTTTGTTATAAAAAGAAAACCCTTCTTATGTACTCTAGGAGAGTAGAGTTACAGAGAGACCATACGTTCTAGATTATTATACTTTGCATTGCATATAGGATTATTATAATTAGAATTATGGATTATAATAATTAGAGTGTTTGGGTCCCTAGATTATGGTGATTGATTATGGTTGGTTAAAGCAAGAAATCTCTATCTTATCCTTTTTACTTTGGCATGTTGGAAAATGGCGATTTCACATGAATTATGGGATTGTGGTAATGAATATTTTGATTATAATAATCCATTATGTAATCAATTCAATTTAGATCAAAAGCTGACTATATCATCTGATTATTATAATTGCAAGGGTATTCAAACAGGGCTACAGATTGATTTGGTAATTGGTTAAAACAAGGATTGTAGTAGATTGGGGGAAAAGTAACTAACTATGTCTTGTCACGTGCTATGTATAGGCATGGAAGGGTGAGTAACATATGGTGATTGTGCAATCTGATGGATTCGGTGTTTTTTCCCTATGATTTTTGTCTAGAAAGGAAGGTTTACTATGTTATTTCTATAAGCAAATTCTACAAACCAAAGGATGCTACACTAACTCCAGCCAAAGGAATGGGATCCTATATTTTTCCTACATTTCTAATATGTCGTTATATTTGAAATCTCACATCAGCAAATAAACATTATAAATGAAGGCAGGTGTGCGCGATGATTAGCCGCAGTTGGCCGCGTTATGAGAATCTCATCGTCCTCTCTCTTCATCAATATTGCGCCAAATCACTATTCTTGGTGAGCATTTTTATGACATAAAAGATACTAGTCAAGTTTATTGTGCTTATCCTTTTTTAAAAAAAAGGAGATTCACTCTGCTTTTAAGAAATCAACAAGGTTTTTTACTGTGCTTGTCCTTTTCAAATCCTAATACCACCTACTACGCATTAACACGAAATTTTGGGTACCCCAAGCAGAGTATCCTGGTCTTTTGTTCCAAGATTGCTTCCAACTCTGCCGTTGCCGTTTTGTCAAAGAAAACTTCTGCCGTAGCCGTACACTACACTGCACTACATAAATACAAGGCGCGCCGCACCGCACTGCAGGAGAGCGAGAGGCAAATTTTACAAGCGGAGTCGAGGTGTCTGTCACTCGCGACGACGAGAGAGACAGAGATTAGGTATGGGGGGCCCTGCTCGTCCCTGCAGCTGCAGCTGCAGGCACGTCCTCCTCCTCGTCCTCGTGTCGCTGCAGCTGCTTCTGGTGGCGCCATGGCAGCAGGGCAAGACGGCAGCTCGAGCTCTCAACTTCACCAGGCAGGATTTCCCCAGGGCCTTCGTCTTTGGGGCCGGCACATCAGCTTATCAGGTATACTACCAGTACACAACTCGCTCATGTGAATCTCGGCGCCGCAATCGAAGAGCTAGTTCTAGGATTAACTTTGTCTTCATTAATTCGGTTAACTATGTGGTAGTAATAGTATTTGCTGATTCCCTGCTTAACTTCATTGTTTGTATGTGTAGTACGAAGGGGCAACCGATGAAGATGGAAGGAGCCCAAGCATATGGGACACTTTTACTCATGCAGGTGATCCTTAATTTGTGAATCATTTGTTTGTAATAAATATGATTGCGCTTGAGCCCCAGTTTTGAGCAAAAAGGAATCAGAAGGGAGATGACATATATGGAGATAGTAAGAGAGAAGGCAGAGAAGAGAAAAGGCTCATTTTGGCTGCCTCTGTCCTTCCCACTAAATTCGAAGAAAATTGCATATTATCTGTATATAGTAGTAGTAGTAGTTAGCAGCTTCTGCTCCCTTGTTCATTGTTAGATTATGAATGGAATTTCCAACGATACGAACACTCTTGCAGGGAAAAAAGAAAAGTAGTGACGTAAGCCGTGTTGTCAGCAAACCTACAGATAGACTTAATTTTTCATGTTACCGGGGCATAACCTATAAAAAATAAGGCTATTTGTTATGAGACTGTAGATAGATAATAACCTGTCTTGAACTCTAAAAAACAAAGGAAAAAAGAAAAGAGAAACCGAGGATGCCACACGTTATCTCGAATTCCTCGCTCCATGTGTTGTTGTCTTTTGGCCGTTTCATGGGATTGATTAAAAATGACGTATTCATCGTGTACTTTGGTTTGCTTGGTCCATGTTGGATTTTAGTTTTTGTAGTTTGTATACGCCCTGTGAGTTTATAGCTAGTCTTGGTTTTTATTTGTACCAGCTCTTTCTTTTTAGGATTATTAGGAGCTATTTATTCATTCACATGATTGTGACCCCAGGCAGGATGCCGGACAAAAGCACTGGCGATCTTGGGGCAGACGGCTACCACAAATACAAGGTCTGCACCTCCATTATATATAGTAGTACAAAACTATGCAATCCCCTAGGTTAGGGGACAGTGATGTTTTGACTGTGAACCCATATAAAAAAGTTTCTTCTTTTGTTCGTTTCTTCTGTATACACTTGGCTATAATTTAATTAATTTCGTGCCTGCAGACCATACCTTGTTGACAAATGGAACGTAACTAGGAGTACCAGATTTAAGCCTTATCATTAGTTAGTATAAAAATACTACCTCCGGTCCAAAAGAAAAAAAAACTTTGACACTTTTGTATTTTTATTATAGAACACATTAAGAGAGATGTAAAATTACCACACATGCATAGATAGGATAATTGGAACATGAAGGCTGACAGTTGGACGAGAGAGAGATTGATTTACCTAATGTTCAAAAAAGTTAGGCCACCTGATTGAAGTGCTCAAATAATATGCTTTCTGGGGAAAAGGATTAGACTACTTCACCAAAACTAGTGCCATATGCGACTGCATCATCTACAGAAGGTTTTTACTCACAAGGACATATGCATCCTAAACATTTTCAGGAAGACGTGCAGTTGATGAGTGATACAGGCCTGGAGGCCTACCGCTTCTCCATTTCTTGGTCCAGGCTTCTTCCAAGTAAGACCATCAGTAGCGCTGAATGGTAAATTTAAGTTCCAACTAGCAGTCTCACATCATTGACGGTAACAGTTGGCCCTCTGTCTCTGTATGTATGAGCACAGGAGGAAGAGGCCCTATCAACCCCAAGGGTCTCGCGTATTACAACAACCTGATAAATGAGCTAGTGAAACGAGGTATGTAAGTCACTCTGTTGAGTGCTGCAGCTGGCTCATCATCATCCAGTACTGTACTGTGTACTGAACTGAGCATCTCTCTGAATCTGAATCTGAATCTGAATCTGCATCTGCATTCAGGAATTGAGGTACACGTGACCCTGTACCACCTGGATTTCCCACAGATCCTGGAGGATGAGTACCACGGCTGGCTGAGCCCTAGGGTGGTGTAAGACCTCAATTAATCTCTGTCTCTCTGATTGCTTAAGCCGGTTGATAAGATAAACTGACTGATTTGCTATGAGAGAAAAATACTGTTTGAAACGTACATGTTGATATCAAATGCCAACTGCAGGGAGGACTTCACGGCGTACGCGGACGTGTGCTTCCGGGAGTTCGGCGACCGGGTGAAGCACTGGACCACCATGGACGAGCCCAACGTGATCTCCATCGCCGCCTACGACAGCGGCGCCTTCCCGCCGTGCCGCTGCTCCGCGCCCTTCGGGATCAACTGCACCGTCGGCAACTCCACCGTTGAGCCCTACATCGTCGGCCACCACTCCATCCTCGCGCACGCCGCCGTCGTCAACCTCTACAGAGAGAGATACCAGGCTACGCAGAAGGGCGTCGTCGGCATGAATCTCTACAGCTTCTGGAACTACCCATTCTCCTCCAGCAAAGCTGACGTCGAGGCAACGCAGAGATCACTGGACTTCATGATGGGCTGGTGGGTGCTCAGTGATTAGTTATTACTGCACTGTAGTATTCCTCATCAGCTTTCTTTGTTATATATAATCTGAGACACAAATTCATTTAGATTAGAATATGATTAATTATGTGCTCTATTGTTTTACTGCTTAATTAGGATCGCAAACCCCTTGGTGTATGGAGATTACCCTCAAGTGATGAAGAGGATAATCGGGTCCCGGCTTCCCAAATTCACCAAGCAACAGTCGGAGATGATCCGTGGGGCAGTTGATTTCTTTGGCATAAACCACTACACCTCAGTGTATGTCAGCGATCGATCCAGCACAGTGGACGCCAACAGTCCCCGGGACTACAATGCTGATCTGGCCGCTACCTTCAGATGTAAGTTTAATCTGTATTTTGTTCAAATTAAAAAAGTAGTAGCTTCATTTCATTGCACTTATATATATCACATCACCCTTCACCTTATGACAGTATGCATATCCAGTATCTTCTTCACATACATAAGCCTTGAAGGAGTTTCTGTTTAATTATCTGTATATATGGTCAAGGAATTCATTAGGCAGCTTATTAAAGAATTTAAACCAAACATGTCATCTTGATTACCTGCTGTAACCATGCATAACCTGCTTGTTTGTTGTTGCAGTTTCTCGCGATGATCCAGCCACTGGCCAGGTATATATATTCTGTCAACCTCTTCTTACGAATTGCACTGACTCCTTAATACTGTAAATGAATTGAACTACCGCTAACCAAATACAGTAGTGTCTTTCTGTAACTCTTTCTTTTTGTTTATATAACTGATCAAAGTTTGTGTGCTAATCTTGACATATACAGTTTATCCCATTCAACATGCCAAGCGATCCACAGGGGCTGCAATATATGCTTGAGTATCTCACCCAAACCTACAACAACATTCCTGTCTACGTGCAAGAAAATGGCAAGTCACCTACTCAAATACCCTGCGTTTTTTCTCAATTGTATCCTGCCACAACTATCCTTGCACCACTAAGGGCCCGATTGCTAAATTTTTTGTGATAATTTTAGTGAGACTGTTGATGAGCTGAGGCTTATTGGCCTAAAGCTTTTGCAACTCTAACTCTTATTTGCTCTTCAATTCCTTTACATTTAGGCTATGGGGCGTTCTTCAATGATTCCATTCATGACCATGAGAGAGCGGAGTACTTGAGTGGCTACATCGGCAGTGCACTCGCTGCACTCAGGTATGGGATATTTATTGTGGCTATGAATGAATAAAATTAAAGGATGATAGTATTCGTTCCTCTGAACATAAGATATTTCCTCCAAAATAAAAACAATTGTTGTATTCACAAAAAGGGGAAAAATGATTGATGCTGTGCTTCCTACAGGAATGGAGCCAATGTGAAGGGATACTTCGTTTGGTCATTCCTGGATGTGTTTGAGCTGCTGGCAGGCTACTATTCGCGATACGGCCTCTATCTTGTTGATTTTCAGGATCCAGAGCTGCCAAGGGTGCCAAAACTCTCTGCCCAGTGGTACGGCAAATTCTTGAGGGGTGAAATCGGAATAAACATAGAGAACGTTGTAAGCACTGATGCACGCTCACAGGCCCAACAATGAGTCTACTAGTTAGCAGCAAATATATAGCGGAGAAAAAGAGTGTTCTTTATCCATTCTTTTTCACGGTCCACAGAAGCATCATTATTTTGAACAGTTTCTTATAGTTAGTAAAGGCTCAGAATTCAGCGTTCATGAATCATAGCCATAGGCACATACACAACACCCACCCCCCACCCCCCACCACCTCTCCTCTTCTAGCTGTAGCCTGTGTGCAGGGCAGTAACAGTTGTCATGAGTCACTTTGTCACTACTGATACATATATACAAATAATATAGAGAGAATCTACTCTTGCAAACCGTTGATTTCTTACTACTGAAAACTTGATAAGCAAAACTGAGTGCGACAATTAAGTGAGACCATCCTCTTGGTACGCCCAAGAACTTGCAAGTGTATTTTAAATGTCATGACATCAATCAATTCACAGGTGGTATCCGAGCTGGTTATTCCTAGTGAATTCAAATTTGCCTGAGTGTGGTGCCGGCATCCGTGATTCTTTTTCCTATTGGTCAACCAAATTTGATGACCATCCTCTTCCGCCCCTTTTTTCAACACACAACCGTCGTCTCCACATCATTCATCTCACACCTCCTCCTCAGCCATTGCTCCTTCCTCACAAGTAACACCGCACTTTGTCACCGAGCTCGTTACAGTGGCAGGCCCCGCTGCCATGTTCTACTCATGCCCGCGCAAGCAGAGCCTGTCAACTACCACCATGGCTAGTAGCAGGGAAGGGGCATGATGAATACTACTGCGATTGGGCTCTTGTAGTTCCGCCGTTCCGCGGTGAGAGAGAAGGGGAGAGCGATGGATCCCCTGTGAGGGGTGGGCTGGGAATCTGAGCGTGAGTACTTAGTGGTGGCATGGCTCGTGGGAGATGGAAGAAAGAAACAAGAGTTATATGAATTACAAGTAGGTCCAAAAAAATAAGTAAGGCTCTCAAAAAAGTATTGGGTTCTGTTTTAGTGAATAAGTACTAATTATTTACATATGTAAAACATTAAAAAAAAGTCGTTGAGACATACATGTGTATATATATGTCCTTGTCCAGCCCCCCCTAATCAAAATAGCTAGTTCCACCATGCTTCACATACGAGTTCTGCTAGCAACATTAAAGTTCCACACCCAACACATGTGGACCGAGCTAAATCCGAGCCCCAAATGGGGTGTAAGATATTTGCCTTATTAAAATGCAAACGAACATGCAATCGATACAAGGACGAGCATCAAACGGAGCTCTCATTGTGTCCTTTTGCTTAAACGACTGCACGGTTTATCCCTGCAGAATTCACTTGACAAAAGAACAGTAAACTACTGCGACAACCGACAAGTGACACCAGACAAGCACAGCACCGGAAAGTGGAAACCCGACCAAACACAACATACCAAGCCCAAGTAGACAACAGTTCTGAATTGCGACTTTCCTCTTGGGGTCAAGGGCGCATGGCACTGCTTACAACACATATAGTATTCATCGTTACACCAAAGGTCATCCGCAGGTACCTTCATTAACAAAATTGTTCCTGTTCCATTCGTGGGAGGAACAGAGTACACTGTGAGACTGAAGTAGGTGCCGGCACAATACTACAGTGGATAGACAAAGATCTTGCCATCAACATGGTATCTTTCGCATAGCTGCTTCAATGTACCCACAGAGTGCTGCATCGCGTTCAGCTTGGTATCCATGAACATGGCCTGCAAACATGATGTTTTTTCAGTCCACAATCTCACAATTAAAGTCCCTGTAAACTAAACTCTGATTAAAGCCACATCTCAATATTCATCTATACCTTGTAGTCATCACCATACTTGTCTATTAATCTGCCAATGTAAACACGTTGAACTTTAGTAAGTGGTTGCAATGGTGCAGATTTGCCATCCCTCCTTCTCTTCCCAAGAGCAGATTTCAGGTCTACATTACATTAAAACATTCGCATGAGATAAAAAAAAAAATGCAATGCTCACATATAATATCATAAAAGTTTTTCTGTGGAATCTATGCAATTAAGAAAACAAATAAGAATGATATTTGCATATCTTGAGAATGATGCCAAAACAACATATCAAGTCGTTCCTTCTAAACTGCAACCATAAGGAAAGGGCACATGAAACTATACATATTAATGAAACTATACATATTATTTCCCAAGTTGGACGAGGTTTTTTTACTCCCGGGAGTAGTTACTCCCATCTTGAAAAAAAAAAGCATATTGTGTATGTGTTCATACTTGTTTATCACTTTGAGTATGTTTATATACTTATACTAAGATACTTCAAATCTTTCTATGCGAAAAAAAAATTTCAACGGAACCCATACTTTTTAACATATTACGAAAATGCCACTAATCGTAGTATATAAAATAAGTATAACCACATACTCTATGTATGCATGCATACTTACATATATACTACCATAGATGGTCTAGTATGATTATATACTTTATGTACATACACTTTGTTTGGTCATATACACCTCTAAAGTTCCGCTAGGCGCTCGCCTAGACGCGACTAGGCGCGACTAGTCGCGAATCGGAGGCTCCCCGCCTCGCCTATGGGGGGGTAGGCGGACTCTTAGGCGGCGGCGGCGGCTCGACGGCGGCACCGGGGGGGAGAGGAGCGCCCAGCGGAGCTTCGACGGCGCATACGGCGGCGGGCGCGGGCGGCGGACGGCGCCGCAAGAGGAGACAGAGTCGCCGGGCGGGGGAGGAGCAGCGCTGGCGGCGGCGCGCGCGCACCGAGAGAGCAGGGAGAGGGCGGCGGCGGCGGCGGGCAGAGATGCGGGAGTCGCGATGCCGATGCGGGAGAAATTAGAAGAAGAGAGAAGATGCGATGGCTGTAAGGGGCGAGAGTTGGGCCAAAGTTGGGCCGTTAATGGGCCTTCTGCTCTTTCTCCCTTCCATTATTACTACTGATCTCCTGTTTTTCTTTTCTTTTAAGTATTTATGCATGTATTAGTCATCGCCTAGAAAAACGCCTAGGAACGCCTAGGCGCGATTAATCCCGACTAGTCGCTAGGCTGAGGGTGAGCGCCTAGATTCCGCCTAGCACCTAGCTGAACTTTGTACACCTCAAATCTAGAGATATTAACATGGGAGTAGCTACTCCCTAGGAAGGAATTTCCCAAGTCTCTAAATGATATATTGCTACCTTATATAACATGCCAAGAACAAGCTTAAAATTAAATTTCGATCCAACACACATTTGCTGAATTATATCACAGCTCATGCTGGATGGAACAAACTTGTTACCAGGTGTATAGCAAACACTTTTTCCCCCCACAAGACCTCAATCTTTTACTCTCTATAAACTATGCATCGTCATGGCAATACACAAGAGTACTGCAGACAGCCAATTCAAACAGATTTAGATAGCCTTCAACTGGCATGAATCCATTCAAATTGAGTTTTGAGGCCGATGCGGCACTTTGAACAAAATTATTTCTTTTACAAAATCAGATGCTAAAACTGGCAGAACTCATTATAACTTCAGGTAGCCATGACAGATCATTTATCTAACACTATGTTAAGCAAAACCATGTGCACTTTATAATCTTATTATAGAACAGCTGCATTATATACTCATTAATCACTGTTCTATCTTCTAGCCAATTTTTTTGTTTCAAAACGTATTGTATTCTATTCAGCGTAGATTAAAGCATCAAGTATTCTCTTCCTGGATTGTAGAAGAAATCAGAATTGCATTCCATACTCATTAATACGCATTCTATCTTCCTCGATTAAAGAGCTCACTTTCTAGATTCAGAGTGTGCTTCATAATATTTAATACTTGAAATCAATCATTCACAATTCAGAGAAAACAGTTCAAGACAGACTTCATCAAATACACAACAGCTGAAGATAAGAATTAGATCCAAGGCTTTTGTTTGATAAATCTCTCAGAATTGTGAATTCACTAGAGCTAACAACCATGGCTTCCAAGAATCCCAAGCAATGTAATTGAACGAATCACACATCCTTATCCAGTTTAACCTATCTATCATGTACCCTGATAATCCAGAGCTTTGGGGAACATGCTAACCAAACCAAATCTTCCGCTCGTCTATGGCAACACAGTTCCAGGATTTCCCAACAAACATCATCAAACGGAGCAGAACGGAGCCGAGTTTAAGGGACTGACCGTCGTTCTCGAGGTCGCTGCCGGTGTCGATGGGCTCGAACTCCGGGACGGGCGCTCGCGCGGCGGCGACGTCGGGCGCCTGCAGCGGTGCGCTTTGGACGAGCCGCGGCGTGCCGCGGGAGTGCGCGCCGAGTAGGTTCGGGTTGGCCACCACCCCGAACGCGGCGTAATTCTTCACCACGCTGCCCTCGGCGTCCCAGCCCGCGCCGCACCCGGCGGCGGCGGCGGCGAGTGCCTCGGGGAGTTCGAAGGCCGGCTTGAATTCATTGGGCTTCCGGCGGGGGAGCCCCACGCGGACCTTGGCGCGGGAGCGCTTCAATTTGCGCCGCGATCCCCCCATGCGCGGGAGCCGGCGGCAGCTAGGTTTTGTCTGGAGGGAGGGGGAGGTCTAGGGTTTTGGCCTTCGGGGGAAGAAGCGGGGTGCAGGGAGTGGAGCGGATGAAGAAGAGGAGATGCGACGAGCGGCCCGGCCGTTGCGTTTTCTTTCTGGGCCAACCAACATTACTGGACGGTGGGCTGGATGGGCCTTGATTTGAATGACAGCACGCACTAATTTCTTTGGCGGGAGAGTGCTTACGTATCGATACATAGAAAGCGTAGATCAGCATTACCAAGGGTTCTTTTCTTCCTTTTTGAGCTTTATAATCAATGGCATAGCAAAAACTACGTGTGTTGCAGTAGAATTCAATGCATTTTGAAATCAGATTTATATGAGCACATGTCAGATACGGGATGGAGAGCGAGGTCATTTTTAGAACTAAAAAATAATGAAAAATTCAATTTACTTGTAAATATTAGAATAAAGATCTACATATGAGAAAAAAGAACTGGCGATATGAAATAAAATAAGAAAAGCTAAGAGAACTCTGCCTAACGGGGAGAAAAGAAAACGAGGGGTGAGAAAAAAAACAAGCAAGTGCAATAGGCAACGGCTAATAAAACACATATACTCTCTACATCCTAGAATATCTACCGTTTTGGATTTCCATGCTATAAGTTTGACTCGATTTATAGAAAATATATGTAATATTTGTATCTCTAAATAAATTTATTAAAAAATTAGTTTCAAAGCTCTTTCCAATAATACTAATTATGTATTATAAATATTGATATTTTTAATATATAGTTAGTCAAAGTTGTTTCTCAAAAAGGAAAGCAACATATATTTTTTTAGGACGGAGGGAGTAGTTGCTTAGAGGTAGGTATGTTTGTTGGATTTAATTGGATTTGGTCCAGCAATATTCAATTTATACAAAATAAATTCTAGAGATCCATAATAAAACGTAATAAATGATTAACCTCACATAGAAATTTTATTGAAGATTGACTCAACTGAAATAAATGGATGTTGTGTATAAATACTGTATAAGGTGAAAAGATGGAAGCTGAGCCACATGTCTCCACACGTGTTGGGTCATGTTGATGATACACAAAAAAATGTAAGAGAATTTTTGCCTCTTTAATATATAGGCCATTATAGATAATTATCCTTAATGTTGGTTGCATTTTGACAAATCAATTATGTGCCTTCTGATCACTGCTTTTTTCTATTGGATATGATTCTCCTTTCCTTCATGTCCCCAAAAGAAATTGTCACGATTTCATAACAAATTTCTGGCTTGACTTTATCTGAGGAATGTCCCAGTGGAAAACTACTACCTTTGTTCCAGTTTATAAGATTTTTTTTTTCCTATATAGACTGTGTCTAAATACATAGTTAAAGTAATATATTTAGAAAAACCGAATAAATCTTATAATTTGAAATAAAGAGAGCAGTATTCATGTTCAGAATCAGATCATCATAACTTATGTTGATGCGTAAAAAATATCACTCTGGCCGCAGCTGTTGTTATGCAGCTTCTGTGATGATGAGAGTTTGCTTGCACGAGTAATTGGGAAAAAGGCTGCGCACAAGACACTTCAACAGCCAATTACATATAGTTAAACTTTGTACAGGGCACAAACCACGAAACCATATTCCATATCTAGTTACCAGAACTGCAAAATATTAACATTATATCAGGTTCGCAACAGTGAATACAACGGAATATATTGCCCTCTCTGCTGGTGGAAGTCTGAAAATTTTGCATTTTGGTCCTTTTCAAAAACAATTTTTGCAAATAGACCCCACCGGAAACATTTTCCGAAAATGGGACACGACCTCGGCGTTATAGGGCAGAACGCCGACATAAGACGCCTCGGCGACCTCTCACGTTACGCCGAAGGGCTGCCACGTCATCCTTGCATGTCGCCGTGGACGGCAGCGCTGCTGCGGGGCCCGCAAACCTCGGCGTGACGCTAGCCAACGCTTAGATACAGAATGTCGGCGTGGCCGCACGGAACGCCGAAGCTTTGCCAGCGCATCCCGGCGTGGGGCTCAGCGAACCTCGGCGTTAAAGGACGTAACGCCGAGCATCGGCGTGAGACGACTCAACGCCGAGGTCTGTTGACTGTGTGGGCCTTACTTTGTTGTGGGCCTCGCATCTCGGCGTTGAGCCCTTTAACGCTGAGGCCCATATCTCGGCGTGACTCGACTCAACGCCGAGGTCTGGCCACTTAAAACACCCGCGCGGCCCCCATATCTATGTGTTTGCACTTCCACTTGTTTTGCCTCTAAAGCACCTTAGGTATCTCTTGTGGACCACTATGAAACATGGTCAGAAAACCATGTTGTTTGGCACTTATATTTGTTTGTCTAGCCCTCCAACTTTGGTCAGTATGATGTATGTGACAATGCTGCCATTCCTATTATGAACAACTCTCCAGATGCATGGGATCATATGCAGTTCAAGGATGTCTGCGTTAAAGTTGCAAATGTTGAGCTATAACAAGGCAGTTCACTTCTATTTGCAAGAACATCCTGATCTCATCAACGATGACCCCACTGGCCAGGCCCAAAGTTGGACCTCGGCGTTGGGTCACGTAACGCCGAGCTTGGCTACGTCAATGTTGGGTCACAGGACGCCGACATTTTGCCTGGCATGGGCCCGAAGCCCAGGGAAAGGCCCAATAGAACCTCGGCGTTAGATCAGTTAGCGCCGAGCTTGGCCACCTCAACGTTGGCTCACATAACGCCGACATTGTACAGGTCGGCGCTCCCGATTCAAGTTACCCAGTATGGTCCAGGGGAGGCGCAAATGTCGGCGTGAAAGGAATAAACGCCGGTGTCTCGCAGTTCGGCGTTTGGTCCCAGATGATGTCGAAGCGCCAAGATCGACTCGAAATTGACGGCCGGTGCATCATCACACATAGTACACCCAAAGTTCAAACTGACACATGGCTCCATCATCACACATAGTTCAAACACAACAAATTGACACATAGTTCCATCATCACACATAGTTCAAACACAACAAATTGACACATTGCACATAGTTCCATCATCACACATAGTTCAAACACAACAAATTGACACATTGCACATAGTTCCATCATCACACATAGTTCAAACACAACAAATTGACACATTGCACATAGTTCCATCATCACACATAGTTCAAACACAACAAATTGACACATTGCACATAGTTCATCCTCACACATACTACACCCAAAGGGCCACCAAGACAGTTACCAAACATACTAATAACATTTCAGAGTTTGGACACTACTTGCCATGGTACCAAAGCCATGGAGTCTTACTATTTTTTGGCCCCACGCTTTCCTTTTCCCCTTCCAAGTGCGTACGTCCCCGGAGTGTACCTATCAACTGGACGAAGTGTCCTTTGTAGACGTCGAGGCCGCGAGGAACCTTGAGTTGATTCGGGGGGGCATCTCCCACCGTGACATACCTATCTCATCATATTCGACTTCTTCATCGTCCTCTTCATCCTCATCTCCTTCAGCTGCTTCAGCTTCATCCCAATCAACCTCATCTGCAGCCCCTCCTGATGACGAACCAATGACTCTGTGCCCACCTCTTTCTGTAGTTGTCCGGGCAACATCTTCAAGCTGGGCTCGACACCCGAGACGTCCAGCTATCTTGCGCAAGCGAGCCATAGCACGCTGGAAAAAAGAACATTAGTTTCCTAATGTTTACGTAACGAACTTGTAACTAAGGGCTATTCATCATTACCTGCACGGCGCTTCTAAGCAATGACCCTTCATCACGGCTGCCCTCAGGGACCATCAGTGCCTGTTCATGCTCAGCAACTGTCCTCATGATTTCCTTGCCCTACACGGACATTGTGTATTAGTTCATAACATGGAGCTATGTCAACATGTGTGTACACTATGTTTTCTGTAGCACTCACCGCTCTGTTTAAAACTGGAGCCAACTCCAACTGTCGTCCGGTGCGTGTAGCTCGATCGTAGGGGTTCTCACCTTCATCGGAACTGGCAATCTCTGCATAGTCTTGTTCTGTCCACGCCGGCTTCAATTGTAACCTTGTACGCTGACCTAACCAAACTAGGTAGTCAAGGAAAGGCCTGTCGCGATGAACAGCGTGGATACGCATGTTGTTTTCTTCCATCCTTTGCCATTCGTCAATGTATCGCTGGTGCTCTTGCTGCCAGTTGGTGATCTTCTTCCTCCTCCTGCGATCCATCCTGCAGAGGTTCAACCATACCAACATAATAGTAATGAATAATTAATATTTGCTTTCGAAGATGGAATTCATTTATTGCAACTTACTTGTGCAGGTCCCAGCTGGTGGAGAACGGTTCTGGAGGACATGGTTGCAGCCTACCAAATTGGCGTGCGACGCGGTGAGGGAGGTGGTACTCAACTGCATAGAAACATACCAAGGGGCACCTCATTGTCCACAGGTCCTCGTCTGCTTTGCATAATGTGCTCAAATTAAGACCCACAACCACGTCACGAGTGTATGGCCGCCATCCAACCTGTATCAATCGTTAGTATTTGTGCTTTAGGTCACAAAACGTACCATCGCTTCCGAACATCGCTTCCAAACTTACGTGTTGTGGCTGGAGTACGTCGAGCTCGTTGGTGTAACTGATGTACGCGTGCCGGGATACGTGGTATGTACCGGCTGCTCGCTCGTAGAGGTGTGCCACGGTCGGACCCACCTCAGGGTCTGCAACTGGAAACCAAGCGTTGGGATGCTCGATCCTGTGTGGTCTGCCAACTGGAAGCCGCTCCCACATCCAGATCTACATGCAAACAAGAAAGTTAGAAAAACACAATGACAAACAATGTTGTGAAACAAATGACTTAATTGTGTACCTGTAACAGTGTGGTGCAACCTGACATCGTAGCGTGAGCGCCTCCTGGCCGACGGCAAGCCTCACACAACTGACGGTATAGGAACGCAAGCACCGCCGATCCCCAGCTCCTCGTTCCAGCATCATCCCAATTGAGCAGGCAAGGGATGTACATCCATGAAGCCGTGTCACCTGTCCCGTCAGGAAACAGAACCGTACCAAACATATGAAGCACCCAAGCCCTGCAGTGGTAGTTGACGGTCGCCTCGTTTGCGCCCGGTGGGCACTGACCAAACTCTTGACGTAGCCACCTCAAAGGAACCCCACTAGTGCGCCTCTTTTTCCCAGCCTCGGGCTCTGGCAAAGCTCGGCCAAAGAACTCAGCCACACGTGCCTCCCATCCATCAGAAACAACGTCTCCTGTAACCGGGAAGCCTCGGATTGGAAGGCCCATGATCATAGCTGCGTCTTCAAGGGTCACTGTGATCTCCCCGGATGGCAGATGGAAGGAGTGTGTCTCAGGGCGCCACCTGTCTATAAGTGCAGTCAGTGCTGCAGGGTTAAAGGGTGGCAGCCCACGAAGACACACACGAGCAACTGTTGCTAGCTTCGCACGCTTCAGTAGGGGTGTGTAGCGCTCATCATAACGCATGACTTGGCCGGCGTCATGTGTCATAGGCCTCAGCACGTGCAGCACCTGCAAGACATAACATACAAGAAACATGGTCACCTATACCTTCTTCATTGTACATGTTAAGTACCAATTAGAATTATTGAAGATAATATAGAAGACAAATGCTAAGTACCTCTCCCTGCTCGATCCTCCTAGCACGGTGCTCCTTATCGAAAGCGAGGGTCCACTTCTCCTTATACTGCATCAAGTCATCCAGGAACTGCCTACCTGGGTCATTTGTGGCTAACTTCAGGGCACCTAGCTTCTCATTGAATAGTCCAACCTCGGTCTGCCTGCATACCTCCTCGAATAACTTGAAGTTCTCCTTCATGCCATCATGCCTTATCAGATTCTGAGCAAGGTGTCTGCTGCACCATCGGTGGTGTATGGCACCGTATCCAGGCATCTCGTCTTGGACAGCATTTAGGATGCCAGCATGCCTATCGGAAATGACACATACTTCACGCCCAAGACCAATCACCACTTGTCTAACGAGTCTAAGGAACCAAGACCAGCTGTCAGTGTCCTCCTTTCGAACAATGGCAAATGCTAATGGCACAAGTTGGTCTTCAGCATCGGTTCCTATACAAACAAGCATTGTGCCCTGAAATTTACCTGTAAGAAATGTGCCATCAATAGTCAAGATAGGTCTGCAATGCTTGAATGCTTCAATGCTCTGGCCAAATGCCCAGAAAGCCCTACCAAAAATCTGTCTCCCATTCCTCATTTCACCCTCTTTAGGTAAGTACTCAAAGTGCATCCCAGGATTCACAGCTTTCATTGCGTTCAACATTACGGGAAGACGCTCATATGCTTGTTCCCAATCTCCAAAGATCAGTTCCATGGCACGTTCCTTGGCCCGCCATGCCTTGCCATACTTGACATAGTAATTATACAACTTGAATATGATCTCAATCAACGCGGAGACAGTGATAGATGGCATATGCTTCACCACGGGACATAGTTGCCTTGCAATGAACCTAGAATTTAGCTGCAAATGCTTGTCCTCGGCTTCTGCTGTTGCACAAACATGTGGCTGACTCACTGACGTTATCTTCCATTGGCCCACCTTTGTTTTCCTAGCACAAACTTTCCAAGCACAATGACCTTCTTCACAAGCAACAGTGTACCTTCTCTCCTTGTGCGAATTTATTAGCCTATATGGACGGTTGTGAACAATAGAATACTCTTGCAACCAAGTTTTCAAGTGATCCATGCTAGGAAACAAGATGCCTTTCCTTATTATTGTGCAACCACTAACATCTGGAACCGTTGAATCAATAGGTCCTCCGTCAGCTATTGCCCTATGCCCATTGCTAACGTCCTCAAATTCAGAAACCAATGGATCAATATCTGGCATCAAGCCCCTCAAAATCTCTATTTCCCTAGCGCTAAGAGGACGAACAGTGCGATCATCGTCTGATTCGTAAGCTCTTTCATCCTCATAGGTTTCATCATCTCCTGCAACCTCCACATCAAACCTATTCGAAGCCCTAACATCACCAAAGTCTCCTTCGTCACTTAGGTCATCTTCGTCACTAAGATCATCATCAACTGCATCGTCCCCACTACCATCATCCATGGCATCTTCTTCTTCACCAACTCCATAAGAAGCATCATCATCTTCCTCAGAACAACCACCTACATCCTCGTTATCATGTCCATCACCGTCACCACGTTCATTGCCAAAATCATCTCTATCACCGCCATCAAAACCATCAACACCGCCATACGTCGGTTGTGTAAGCAAGAGTTCTTCTTCAAAGGAAGCACTGTTCTCTAAGCCGCATTGGTACGATGGGCGTACTTCAGCATTTTCAAGCTTAATGGCACAATCCTTTTTTACCAACACATCTAAAGATCGCACTTCTGAGGACATCACAACAGCCTTGTAAGAACCCCAGTCTGATTCCGTACTTATTTTTAGCAACCTCTTGACCCGTGGGCCCTTGGACGACCCTACATCTATCAACCCTTCCAACAGCAATGCCACATCACCTTCACTACAACCAAGTACACCTTTAGCTCGCTCAATTACGTCGGCCAAAGATGATGACTCCACAAAAATCAACACTTGCTCCACCATGTCAATAAGCTCGACACTATCATCTCTTGTCCTAACAACATGACCTCCATGAAGAAACCTCACTAGCCTATCCATCTACAGCCATCACAGAACAAGTGAAGTCAAATATTATGCTCATATCATTCAATCAACAATGAACCCTAATAGCTAATGCCCTAGTCTCCAGCTCGTACACAAATTAATCACAATTGAACAAATCAAACCTATCTCGTCACATATAGGGAACCAAATCAAGCTACCAAAGTCCACAATACAACTACAAACCCGCCATACCACCATAGACCACGATCCACAAGTTCAGAGCAAATGCAACCTAATCTACACGGTCAACATGGAGGAGGGGAACGAGCATTACCTCGGGGAAGCGTCACCACTCAAGATCCAGCCGATTCAGAGCACCATCTGGGACCTAGGGTTCGTGGGGGCAGAGAGAAGAGAGTCTGGGCGGCGGCGGCGGCAGCAGAGAGAATGGGGAGAGGAGGAAGAAGGGGCTGCGCGGGTGTTTTAAGTGACCAACCTCGGCGTCGAGTCGAGTCACGCCGAGATATGGGCCTCAGCGTTAAAGGGCTCAACGCCGAGATGTGCGAGGCCCACAACAAAGTAAGGCCCACAGTCAACAGACCTCGGCGTTGAGTCGTCTCACGCCGATGCTCAGCGTTACGTCCTTTAACGCCGAGGTTCGCGGGGCCCCACGCCAGGATGCGCTGGCAAAGCTTCGGCGTTCGGTGCGGCCACGCCAATATACTGTATCTAAGCCTTGGCTAGCGTCACGCCGAGGTTTGCGGGCCCCGCAGCAGCGCTGCCGTCCACGGCGACATGCAAGGATGACGTGGCAGCACTTCGGCGTAACGTGAGAGGTCGCTGAGGCGTCTTATGTCGGCGTTCTGCCCTATAACGCCGAGGTCGTGTCCCATTTTCGGAAAATGTTTCCGGTGGGGTCTATTTGCAAAAATTGTTTTCGAAAAGGACCAAAATGCAAAATTTTCAGGGTGGAAGTCAGATATATCCCCTTGGTGTGAAGTACGTGAGACAAAATCGGAACCTTGCATTGGTACAGATAATGTTATTCTATACTTAGTGTACATTCACTTCCGGAGCGATATTGTCCAAATAAGGTCAGAATCCGAGGTGACCGTTATCTTGTCCTCTTCCACGATGTTTGACGTGCTAATCAACCCTCCATAGCTCATACTGGTATTATCTGTACAGAGAAAATCACCTTGTAAACATCAATTTCTGTTGCTACTTGTTAAGCCTGAACTATGCAGGATAAGCACGAGGATAACCTAAATTCCATCGGAGCCCAGTGGTTGTGGTGCTAGTCGATGGCATGCCAATGGGGATCAACCCACAGTGGGGTCCCTCGATCAACCGCTCAATGTGAATCTCATGGGTGTGTGTTCTTGGGAGCAGAAAGATTAGACAATCATCTGATAGGAGGACAATATTGATGCTTGGGAAGAGATGAAGCACATTGATGTTTCCCATCTCGTGATCAAACCTCCCCCCAAGCGCTCCAAGGACCAGGATGCTGAGCTGTATTAAAAAATGTGGAGATAAATTATTGTTCTTCCATACTATTTTAAACAAAATATTATTGGGCTGGATTATCTTACATTAGATTTGCTAGTGGCAGGTGAATTCTCAGCTATAAAAGCTATGCATTTGTGTAAATCATTGGTGTCCTGATCATGTGAGTCATCAACAATTTTGGTGCCCTGCAATTAATAATACAAGAGAATTACCATGACAAAGGATATTGTTTTCAGAAAGACCTTGCATGAAGTCAAAAATCAAGACCCTAATGTACAGATTGAATCTCTTATGCAACAAGACAAGACTGATCTATCAATACAAGAACCTCCAGGATATGATGATATAGATGTACGCCTTGGAGGAAAGAAGAAACAAAATATGTCAAAGTCACAAGAATCATCAACCATTATATTATAATAAATAAAGCAGATACATGCTAGCTGCACCTTAATAGATGCCACCAGCTATACTATGCTAAGTCAGAACAGAAAAGGATACTGTTATTTATCCCCTTTTGGATAGACCCTTGTTTGATAGATACAGCTCCAAGACCATTGTTTTATTCTCTCATCAAGGATTGGTACAAGCAAATGCCAATTTGATCACCAAAACTAAAAGAGGCACTAGAGAAGTTAAACTAGTACTTATTATCATGCAGTTGTAATGAGGACAGCTGTTTCCAACGATCACGTAAACACATTCTTTTATGAAGCACACTACCCACTAATGGTTTTCGTGATTACACAGAACTGAGAGCCCAACAATCAAACATGCCACTTTTCTAGCATGAAGAAAGTGTACAAACAAACCATGAATAACTGCAATAATATCTATAGTGAAGGAATAGCACAATAGAACACAGCAATCTTGGCAAATTACTGAGATATTTTATCAGCTGGCATTTGACTATGTACCAAAAAAATGTGGTCCAAACTTTATAATTTGCTCCATCCATGTATAGAATTTTGAATAAGGAATGTAAAAAGTTTAAAGCAGCTTACCAAATTGAATAATGTTCCTTCACTTCTGGTCTTACTGAGTCCATATCCCCTTTGATTACATCTGGCTTGTAACTGCATAATATAAAGAAATAAAAAAAACTCAGTAATAAGGGAAAAGTGAAGTTCCAATAACTAGCTGTTTAGAACCCACAACGGTGAAATGCAATTTGGAGCTTGTAGCCTTCAAGCTTTACAAGAAAAAGTTTCTAGTGGTTTAACCATATTCCTTCACGATATAGAAGATAACTACTCCCAAGTGAATGCAGAAACCACTATTAACACCAAAGCAGCTCTTAATTCGCCAGGTAAGCTGACGTTGTACCGAGAAGTGGCACCCAACGCCAGCACCAGAATTACTGGAAGATACGAAACCTTTTTCGCTTGTCTAGAATCAGATGCGCGAACAGTAACAACAGTAGAGCATCGTCGGGGTGTGTGTGTGTGTGTGTGTGTGTGTGGGGGGGGGGGTGGGGGTGTGGGACGAGGGGGACAGTACAGCATAGGCATAGCAGGCAACGCGTTGGCAAAGCCAGGCCCAAGCATTTTTGCATAGAAAAATGTATATGCTGGGCACGCAGTTGCGGGCAGACTCGAGCAGAGATTGCTTTTCGAAAATCATATGGCCTAACAATACTGACAGAATCTGTGGACGCGATGTGATGCAACCGACCGACAGACACGCTAGGAACGAAGAACCAGCAGACGGGGATGCGTCGAGCGTCGTGATTACCTCGCGCGAACTTCGTCGGGGTCCTGGCCGGGGAGCAGGGCCGGCATGCCGTCGAAGACGCGGTTGGCGCCGCCGTCCGCGCACACCCGCACCGCCGCTGATCCATCCGGCCGGACACGGAAACAGCGCGTTAGTCAGGGACGGACGGCAGTGTTCAGGCAAGGAGGAGGAGAGGAGAGCGCCGCATCGGCGTACCGCGGGACCAGAGGAGGGGCGCGAAGCGGGCAGCGGCTGGTTGAGGACGACGAGCGCGACGGTGGCGGCGCCGTCGGGGCCAGGCGGTGGGGCAGTCGAAGGGAGGAGGAACGCGGAGGAGTGGCGCATCATCGGCCGCTGCGTCGTCGGCGCCGTGGAAGCCATGGCACGCGGGCGTCTGGACTCTGGTGTCAACTCCGAGCCTCGAGGGTCGCACGCGGCGTGCTGGCGTGATGGTTTGGTTGCCTTCGCTTCGGCCTTCGCCTTGGCTGGCTGGCGCCTGTTTTCCCATTGATGACGAGAGCCACTGGTCCACATCATGTTTTCTGTCAGCCTAGCTGGCGATTGATTTGCATTTGCTCCACCACGTGGTCCAGGCGTGCTTGGACAGATCAGGCATGTTTGACTTTGACCAGGCCAGAGATGAGACATTGCCCGCAATAGAAAAAAAAATGTTGCCCTACCGGCCATTTTAGTTCCGTTCTTAATCAAAATATTTATACCGTTGTACTCCCTCTGTCCATGGACTTTGTCGTTGGAAAACCGTGCCTCCCTCACAAAAACGTTTCATGGACGACATACTTCATGGGACAGGAGGGAGTATATTTTTGAGATTACTATTAATAGGACTATTTATATATTATCATGCACTACACCAATGTATATTACTAGTAGGACGCCCCACGAAACTATGAATTAATATATACATATATATGGATATAGTAAGTTAATTGCGGAGGTTGTATTCATTGATATGGTATAGATTATTTGAACAGGGCATCACCTAAATCTCATTTATACTCTATGCTGTTTTGCTAAGTTTTTGTTTAGAAATAGTTCATTTTTTTATAAAAAAGTTATCGAAATATATTCATGTGGGGTCTTGTTTTGAAGAGTTTATTGCGAGGAACACCATGGTGCAATTGAATTTTAATTACGATATTTGGTTTAGGTGCTATAACTTTTTTCTATTTTAAAAGAAATAGCTAGTGGGAGATTAATGAGTATTAGTGGAGGTAACTCCTCTGATGATGTTAGAGGACATTATTTTTGAGCTCTCAATCAATTAAGATCAAGAAAATAGACTAGAGAGGAGTTAAAAATATAGGAGTTATAGATTTCAAAGGGTCACTTGACCTGGCCTCCTTTGGGACCCAATGTAGAAGTCAGGGATTGAACCCAGGCCAGTGCTCTTGTCCTTGGAGCTTAACCGTCTCCTCTATGAGCTGTTCCTTGTAGTACCCCTTTTAAGAGCTTCTCCAATACCTTCCAAAGTAATATTACTTGGTAAACCAATGAGTTTTCTAGGTGACTAAGAAAAGTTGGGAGCATTTTTTTTATTTCTCCAATAGCTTTTAAAATTCGGCTCTATACATTAGGAACCCCGACCACTTTATTCTTCTTTTCTCTCTTATACATTTATATCAGGAACCTTGGCATACTTTTTATTCTTTCCTACATCCTTTCACCTTAGTTTGACATTACGAATATGCACGTGGATTTATCCGCTTGACAGGGTTGATTTTTCTATGTGCCAAAAGATCAGAAAGTGAGGTTGAGAATTGTTGGAGATGTATTTTTTTCACTCTTGCCAACAATAGTAGTGTAACTCTGGTTGGAGTTCCACGACCTATGTGTTGTTCTGACCCATTATAGCTACACCAAGAGCATAGATTCGGAAGTACAATTCAACATACAAGATTTGATAGATTTAGTTGCAAAAATGTCTAACGACATATAAATGGCAAAACAAAAAAAATAAATAGGGAGAAAGCAAATATTTTGAGTTTGATTAGCAATAGGTATTGAGTGTATCCATAAAATTATCTATATCTCTTATAATCCTAAAACTCACTATAGTTCTACCTAGATATGCACTTATCAAGATAAGCAAATCCATTATCAGATACAATTACAACCCATTAGCATTTGCAATTATGACATACATATCATCAAGACACATCCTCTATTAACATGTGTCCACATCAGCGTGCCACACGATCTACTAATATTAAAATAATTAATTCTTCATGTAAGTAATTATATGTAGGTAATTCTCACAGCAACGCGTGAGGTATGCTTCTAGTAATAACTATGTGTAGGAGATCGATCTGTATAGAAGGATAGGACTAGGGCTGAAAGCAATAAATATTTTTTTTCCGATCATGTTTGAGACTGAATTCATTTAGAGGAATTTAGATATGTTTGTATCTTGAGTCCCCCTTGTCCACGGTCCTCTTCTTGTGCATTTATACCCTCCGTCTGCCATATGCTTTCCTTGCACTTGAAAAAAAAAAAAAAGAGGATGCAAAACTACTAATAATTCCCCCCCCCCTATTTACTTGCACGCTCCATGACATTGTACAAGTTTGTTTTAAACTTTGACATGCACAAAAAGTTTTGTCTTTTCTAGATGCATAGTTTTTATTATGCACTTAATATATACTACATCTAGATATGCATATATAGTGGAGAGAGTGTCATTAGTTCATACAACTCTTTGCTTCCATACTGCCATATTAAACATGCACGAAAACTTAAAATTTAACACAATTGGACATGACTGTAAAAGTATCATGTGATCCAATATTAACATTTAAAAATAAATCGAGAGAAAGCAAATATTGCAATTTTGATTAACTATAGGTTCTAAATTAATTTATCCACAAACTTATATAGTATAAGGCCAATCTCAATGGGGAGTTTCACTTCACGATTTCATAGGTGCCACATCAGTTTTGTAGATTTAATTTACGGAATGAAATCCCCTCTCTTAATGTAAAGTTTCATCTCACGGTTTCACAGACTATAACCAACATATTAAATTGTTGTATATGGTATAGCGATCAAATGTGTCATATGCCACTTTCACGCTAAAATTGGAGGAAGCTAGTACGGAAGGTCATCACACATAATCAGCAGCTAAACTTGGGCCAAAATCCGATGCTTTCTTGTGCCGGTGACTAGCAGATTGTGGTGGCGGCGGCGGAATAGCCTGTGATGGCTGCGCCGATGATGACACGCACCTTGCTTCCTTCGTCGGAGATGCGTCGCATGCCCGCACCATCTGGACTGGCGGCGGCCACGACGCGGTCAACAGGAGCGATGCCCATGACGGAAGAGGCGGCAACGGCGGGGTCGACGGGAGCGATGGCCACTCCAAGGACACCGGCCGATTCGCTCGCTCTCCAGCACCGGAATCTGTGGCAGATCGCGACGGCTGAGTCGCGAGGGCGGACTCGCTCGCTCGCGCCGGACGTGCGGCACAGCGTAACCTCGCGATGGACCGCAGCGGAGCCTCGTGACGGACCGACGGACCACGGCGGAGTCGCGATGGACACGACGGATAGATGGCAGAAAGAAGCGGAGTCGCGACGGACACAGCGGACGGAAGGACGGCGGAGATCGAGGAGTGCGGGTTTCACGCCGATTCCAATGTTTTGAAAACGCCGTCCACTTGTATCGTGGGGATCAAACGTCGTGGTGATGAAACGTTTTCCTTCTCTCTCTTACTCCTCTTACTCGTTTCATGCAAAAACTTTCTACTTCTCCCGAGTCCTGTGGCACCTCATTTAATATGATCCATAAAACACCATATAAAAATGCCTTCCATTGAGACTGGCCCATGGCTCCTGGAGATTTATGTCTCACACTTGCTAGCTGTTTTGGTTATTAGTGTAGTCATGCAAATCGAAATGAACTCAAATCACATCGTATGTTCGGTTAATCCAAATAGAAATGAATCAAATCACATCGTTTGTTGCTGTGACACCGAAAGCTTTGATGCCTTCACATTTGCTTTACCAATCCTACAACCAAACAGCACCTCACTAAAGGACCGCAGTTGATGTGGCACAAAACTCATGCTTTCCTCCATATTAAAAATAGAAGTTGTTTTTAGAAAAACGACATGTGGCACCTCATTTAATATGCCTCACAAAAGATTTATGTCTCATAGCTTTTGGTTATTAGTGTAGTCTTCTCAAATATTTTTATAAAAAAATTCATCACAAAATGATATATTTATACTTTTATGAAAGTATTTTTTAAGATAAATCTATTCATATGGTTTTTTATATTTTTTATAAAAAAATATTCTAAACTTAACAACTTAAAATGGTTTTTATATTTATTCATGATTTATGTTTCCAATATTTGACTCAAATCTTGTCCAAAACGACTTCTATTTCCTATACAGAGGAGTAATTTATAGTGCCACAAAACAGTGCCGGCCAAATTTCTAGCAAACTCCGTCCTAGATTCCAGCGAAACTTTGCTTGTTTTCACATCACCCGTCATGCACCGCATCCTGACAAAGTCATCGCATTCGTTAATCACCATGGCGATGGTCTCTCCCATCCACAGGGTGATCGACGCTGGCCGGTGGGACGCCGAGCGCCTCCTTGGCCGCCTCATCATCGTCGTCCACGCCGCGTTCCTCGACGCCAGCTTTGTGCCGGTGCACCAGCGCTCCGAGAAGAAGCCTGGCCCCCGTGGCGGCCCCGTTCCGAGACAAGCGGGCAGGACATCGTCGGCTCTCTCGCTCCGCTACGGCGCGCCGCAGCTGCAACGACGACATGGGCCGGAACAGGAGGTCGCCATGGCCGTGCTGAGGATACTGGCACACGGGCGGCACCTCATCCTGTACGTGCAGTGCGGCCCATGGCCATCGGTGGAGCACTGTCTGCTGGTGGACGCGCTCGCCGCCGCGCCGCTCCTGTCGGGCGGCCTGGACGACACGGGGCGCGCGCTGAGGAGCGACGCGAGGCTGGCGGGGCTCTGGCGCCGGCTCTCGGACGACCTCTGCCGCCGCGCCCTCGTCGACGTGTGCCGCAGGAACGGCGTCGAGCTGGGGACAACCTTCATGTCGCTCCCCGGCGACGCCAAGGCGGCGATCTTGGCGCGGCTCTCGGACGGCGCGGACCTCGCGAGCGTCGAGTGCGCCTGCGCCGGACTGAGGCGCCTCGTCGCCGAGCGTGACGGCGAGCTCTGGAAGGCCAGGTATGACGCGCTGCAGCGTCGCGTGGGCGTGTCGTGGTCGTCCCTCCTCGACGACAGCGGCCACTCGGCCTCGTCGCCGCCGCCGGAGACGAGCTGGAAGGAGAGGTACGTGAGCGCCAGGCGGTGCCAGCTGCCTACTACGCCTACATCACTGGGAGCTCGTTACGTGCAGTACACTTTTCAGGACCGCGTTTTCGAGAAAATGGTGCGCATGGACCCGCCGATCGTGGTGACGCGCCGGAACTGACTGAAGGAATGATCGGATAGCAGCCACTGAGCGAGAGGCAAGCGCGCCGCAGGGCGAGGAATAAGACAGTTAACACTCACATGTTCACTCTCGAATGCAAGTTGCCAAATGCATATATCTGTTGTTATTTTCATTAATGAACAACAAAAAGTAGTGTGTGTTGTAAGGCTTTTGTCCCTTTGTCTTAATACAAAGATATGTAGCTCTCTGCGTGTTCGGAAAAAAAAAAAAAAAATATAGCATCAAGGAACAATGGATCACAATCACTTGGTTGGCGTACATTAGTTGATCACCACAAATTAAAACAAATGTCAGAAACTCTTGTTTAATATGGATAATGTACTCGATTGGTCTACATTAGCTGTAGGAAACAGTAGATAACGTTCAGGAAGCTTAAATACTAAAAGGACTTTGGTCACAACATTTGCTGAACATCACAAGTTGTCAATTGTGATCAGAATTAAAATTCTATGGTTGAATGAACTGACAATGTTCCTTGCATAATGCATCTAGTGACATTGATATGACTGAACCACACCTCAACAAACAGAGAAGCTTGAATCATAATTAAAAAATGTAGAGTATAAAGGCCCATTGGCAACTTGGACCTGTCTGGAATGGTAGCTAGCCAGTTCAGTAATTAACTTCAATTTACAGAACGGACAGTTTTGATCCACAAAATTGACCTAGCTGTGAAAGTTCACCTGAATATAAGGAAACATAATAATCAATTCTTATTCTATTCAAGATCAGCCTTAAAAAATTTAAATAAACACTAAATTTTTAACAAATGAAAAAGACCAAATGTTCTGCTACCTTAAATGGCAAATGAGTTAGCCTCATAAAGTTAACAGATGGTAGGGCCTCAGAAAATTCTGAGGAACACTAAAGTGACAAAACCATGACAGACTAATCTACATAGGAAATGGTTCAAGGCTTCAAGCAGGTTTTACATGATAGGTTCAGTAGTGTGACAGTTAATTTTCAGAATTTAACACAAGGCAAAATTACTAGTAATGCCACAGTCTTCATTGAGCAAACCATGCTAACACAAGCGTCCACATCTCAATCGATTTGACAAAGTTGCAGAGTTACATGTAAAGAAATAGTCTATATGCTAGTACCAATTCTTACAGTCAATGATATGCTCTGTACCTGTACTTTTCTGTGCTTTAATATATCCCAGTAGGGGGTAAAACCCCTCCTGTTTCTTAAAAAAAACAGTCAATGATACCACTAGATGTTGCACCTCACCTATCATCCCCATATCGTAAGTGTTTTGCTCTTGAAAAATGCAATGAGCTAGCAGTTCATTTCCAACAGCATCCCTACCACATGTCTCACAATTATTAAAACTTGATTGGTACAAAAGCCCGATAAAATCAACAAACTATCATTAGCATAGAAATAGAATCATAATCAGCAACTACAAATTACAGCAAAGAAGATGAATATGATTTTTGCTCCAATGCATTTAGAGTTGACCAGTTAGCTGCAGCAGAGTGATACAGTAGTTCAAGTCATTAAAAAAAACCTGCAACTGGTAATAGCTTCGATTAAACATGACATGAAGAACTCAATTGTGAATATCTAGATCTAGATAGCTCATCAGCTATCGCTGAACCTGCCCTAGCAAACATGTTAAACTCGACTTGAGTACTTGACACAAGTCTGCTACAAATAAACAAGTAAATAATCATGCATATAAGAATATTATATAATATTTATGCTAGCCAATTATACAGAACACAAAATAAAACATTTTGATTATCCATACCAACCAACCAAAATGAATAAAATAAAGGTTCAGTGTGTAAACTTAAGGAGTAGACATTATAATTTATAACTTCACAAATTTGATGTCTTAGAAATTACACAGCCACTTCAAGTATCAGTTGAAAATATTTTCGGCAAAGAGTGGGTACTATTATGCATATTTCAGAAAGTTATTTCTGATCAGCATAGCTGGCACAGTAAACTATGAGCATCAAACTATAACTTTTTCACTATAAGTTGCTTAAACAAACAGGCCACAGGATCATTGATTTATAGGTATAGAGATCCCCAGGCAGCTAGGTTTATCAACATAAGATTTATTTTTTGAGGAACATATATGACTCATGAGTTACCTTCAAGATCGGGGCACTAGGACCTCACAACTGTAGTAGCTATTCCTACATATGGCATGCCATTCTTCAAAGACACCATTGATTTGAGAGGCTATGATGCAAAACTCGCTACTATTAGTAGCAATTTCAACACATTTAAATTATGGAAAACTCGCTACTCTTAGTAGCAATTTCAACACATTTCAGATAATAACTCTTTAAAGACAACATTGGGATTTGGGAGGCATCATAGTGATTGCATACCAAAATTACGAGTATCAAACTGGGTGCACCTAGATCATAGTAAAACTGAAGCTACACAATGTTCCTCACTTGCCAACCATACAGTACAGCATTATTCAAAGTACACAACTTGGATCTAGAAGCATAAAGACAACAATAGTAAAATGAAAGAGAACCCACAGAGAGAAATCACCCGAAGCAGCAAACAGCGCTGCTAATACCATCCAATTCCTCAAATGGCTGCACCATTGCTCCTCCTCGCCAGTTTGGTCCATTCCGTGTGGAATGATCCTGGACGGTCAATGCGCTCATAGGTGTGTGCACCAAACAGATCCCTCTGTGCTTGGATCAGATTTGCAGGCAATCGACTTGACCTGTAGGTATCAAAGTACGAGAGGCTAGCAGTCATTCCTGGTGTGCTAATGCCAGCCTCCACCGCCCGTGCCACAACCCACCTCCACGCATTCTGCCGCTGCACCATCTCCCTCGCAAACTCTCTGTCCACAATCAAATTGGCAAGCTCAGGATTCCTGTCATACGCCCTCTTGATCCTATCAAGAAACCTCGCCCTGATAATGCACCCGCCCTTCCAAATCCTGGCAAGCTCCGCAAGGTTAAGGTTCCATCCCTTCTCCACACTCTTGGCTCGCAGCAGATTCATGCCCTGCGCATAGCTGCAAATCTTGGAGGCGTAAAGCGCCTGCCTCACCCTATCCACCAGCACCTTCTTATCGACACTAACCGTCTCCAGAAGCCCTGCTGGCATCCCCTCTTCCTCCAGCACCCCAGCAGCCGCAACCCGCTCATCCTTCAACCCTGACAGGTACCTCCCATCCAGCGACGCCGCGATTGTGGGCGCTGCTACCGCGAGCTCCGCAGCCTGCTGCACCGTCCATTTCCCAGTCCCCTTCATCCCAGTCTTGTCTAGAATCTTGTCAACCAGCGCCCCACCGCTCCCATCCAACGGGTCCGCCACGGTGAATATGTCCGCGGTGATCTCGACCAGGAAGCTCTCGAGCTCCCCCTTGTTCCACTCCGCGAAGACGTCGGCAATCTCCGAGTTGGAGAGGCCCCCAACCCTGCGGAGCACGTCGTACGCCTCCGCGATGAGCTGCATATCGCCGTACTCGATGCCGTTATGCACCATCTTGACGAAGTTGCCGGCGCCACCGGGCCCGACGAAGGTGACGCAGGCGCCGTCCTCCGTCTGCGCGGCGGCCTTCTCGAGGATGTCCCTGATGCTGCCGTAGGCGTCGACGTGTCCGCCGGGCATGAGCGAGGGCCCGTTCCGCGCGCCCTCCTCGCCGCCGGAGACGCCCATGCCGAGGTACAGGAGCCCGCGCGCCGCGGCCTCCTCGATGCGGCGCTCCGTGTTCTGGTACCACTCGTTGCCGCCGTCGACGATGGCGTCGCCGGGCTCGAGGTAGGGGCGTCAGCGCCTGGATGGTGGCGTCGACGGCGGGGCCCGCCTGGACGAGCAGCACGACGGTGCGGGGCCGGGCGAGCGAGAGCACGAACCCGCGCGGGTCGCGGTGGCCCAGCACCGGCAGCGCGCCCTCGTCCCGCGCGCGGGAGAGCGTCGAGTCCACCTTGGCCGCGGTGCGGTTGTAGACGGAGATCGGGAACCCCTTCTCGGCGATGTTGAGCGCCAGGTTCTGGCCCATGGTGGCGAGCCCCGCCAGCCCGATGCGCGGCGGGGGGGAGTGCGGCGCGGCGGCCGCGGGGGTACGCCGGCGCCTGGGAGGCCGCCATCGGTGGGTGGGTGGGGAGAGTTCGGCGCTGGCGGCGGCGGCGGCGAGATGGTGGTGGAGGAGGGAGAGAGCGGAGGTGGCGAGGACTAGGAGAGGAGAGATTGGGGACGGAGGTCAAGGGGGACTAGGGGATAGCGATAGAAATATTGGGCGTGGAGAGGCCCGCCCGTGGCCTTTGGGCGCCTCGACGAGTCCGCCGGCCGCACGGCGAGCCCGACTCCACCTACTGCGACGGCTCTTGGACCAATCTGCCTCCTGGGCTCCTCCAGGGTCGATCCGTCCAAGGGCCAGCCAGCTGCGCATCAGAGGCGCCAAAACCCAACAAGGCACGGGTCGGGGGCGGCGGCCCGGGGCAACCAGCGGCGGCCGTGCGTGCTCCATCCCCACCCCCGAAGCCATCCGTGGAATAATCCCCATATTCGCCAATGTGGAGGAAGGAAGGAACAGAACAAGAATATATTGCCAAGATCGAACCTGATCGAACTCGAGTGCTTGACTCAAGAAAAAAAAAAAACCAAAGGAACCGGAGGTCAGCTCTACAAACTTGCTGGGGCCGCATCATTCTACTATTCTCAGCATCTTCGAGCTCAACTGTGCACAGTTGCAAGCATCAGTTTGGCGAAGCTCCGCACATAGAGCTAAAACAGCTCTGCACATGTAGACCTCAATAAAGCTCTCATACAATCCTACACAAAAGTCCACATTGAAACAACATATTTTTGATAGAGCAATTATTTTCGGCTTCAATCAACATCAATCCCTTGCGATAGCATATTTTAATGTGCTTCATATATGAAGCTGTTTTAAAAGCATACGTTTGGTACAAAACAACCCTAAATACCTCGTGAAAACTGCTAGTGACAAACGAAGCAAGCCTGTTTGGTACAACTTGTGGTCCATATTCACAAAGCTGTTTTTTATCTTCTCATACCAAACAAATGCTTTAAAACAGCTTTAATCAAATATTCTAAAACAGCTTTTTTTTTCTAAAAGCTATTTTTAAACCTCTCTCACATGCACAAACCTTGGTAAAACTAAAAACACTAGTTTCCCCTCCCTACTATCTTCCTTAAGAAGCTGTTTTACCAAACTTCTTTTTCCCAAAAACAGAATTTGTTTCGCTAGAGAAGCTACTCATGGAACCAAAGCTAAAACTAGAAAAAGAAAAAAAAAAAAAAAACGTGCTTCACTAGGAGTAAACGTTGACAGCTGCACGGCTCCAAATCGTACACGGATCGCTGCACCGTCTTCGTCAAGCACGACACTGGACTTTCTGCCCCCAGACAGCACAAGAAAAACGCAACAGAATGTATTCTTAAAACCCTACATCAAGTCATTATCTTGTGTCCAAACTGGAAAATGAAATAATCAGGGCACGCATTAAGGCAACCAGATACCAAACAGTAGAAGCTCTACCAATACACAGCAATTTCGGTTACATGATTCTCACGAGGTAGTGTCACAATCGTCACAGCCTCACGGGGGCACACACAAATACGCCCTTGCAACAGGGTATGCCCAGATCATCTCTCACTCGCAATTGAGTCATCACTGGCTCCAGATAAAAGGGAGCCAATTTTGAAGAGTTCACTTAAGCGACCATATATAGTACGCAAATCGCAACTAATAAGGGGAGAAACGTCTCCCACAGAACATTCAGCACCATCACCAAAAACAAGCTAGTGCGATGTCCGGTTAATTTTTATGTAGTATGAGTTCGACTGATTGCACCCACCGAGTCAAAGGCTGGGGCTCCAGCTAAGCCACCTGTAAAAATTAAAAGGGCAAAATGTGAAGCAACTATAACAAAAAACTAAATAAATAGTGCCTATACACATTGTATTTAGTTCCAGACTCTGCAGTGGCAAATCGATGAAAAGACCAGTGCTTGGTCCCACCACAAGCCTACGATATCAGGGACAAAAAGAGCAGTATGACAACATGAAACATCATTGTGATTGACACATAAGGTTAATCCCAGCAAAATGCATACTAACAGCCAGCACTAGAAGTCTGTTTTGTGCCAGTGGAGCAAGTGAACATGTAATGACCAAATATAATGACAATCTACCAGGAGAAATAATAGAATTTGTATTACCATTACACTGCCATTTTCATCTCTATCTTCTGGTGAGGATTATAGCCAACCAGCTTGAAGTCTGATGCCATGAAAGAATCTATATCCTTTTTTAAAAGGATTTATCTTCAAAATCTGCACATAAGGCCAACATAGAACTTAGAAGATGCATGGGCACAGAAAGTAAACACAAAGAAACAACAAAGCATCTAGTTCATATATGCAGATTTCATATTTTTCATAAAAAAAAAAGTTCTGTTTGGAGTGGCTCACTGGAAATGGTTTAGGCATCTTCTGAATTTGTTCCTCCAGAGCTCGAACATGTGTGCTATAGACATGAGCATCCCCTATAACATGGACAAAATCTCCAGGAGAAAGATCTTGCAAGATTAAGACACAAAGGGTTAGAGTTGAAAAAAAAGACTATAGCTTCTATCAGTTGGATACAAGAAACATCAAAAAAAAAAAAAGGGACAACAGAAAAGATGGAATAAAAAAATCCTTGCAGCAAATAAATTATTCAGAATTTGTTACAAAAATATCTAGAATATAGCCACAAGACTTGTGTATGTGGTATGACAAACAGCATGGAAGATTTGTTGCTCACATAAAAAGAAAAATCAAAGTGAAGAATAAATGGTTCCAAATGAAACTAGTCCAAACTAGAAGGTTTGTATGTGGTATGACAAACACTGATGTACAGTACAACCAAGAAGGTTTGTATTAAGGTGCACAATAAATGTTGCACTAAGTGGAAATATTACAGTAAGGCATATAAGAACCTACCACAAACTTGAGCAATTATGTATGTCAGAAGAGAATATGATGCGATGTTGAATGGAACACCAAGCCCCATGTCTGCAGAGCGTTGATACATCTGGCAGGATAGTTCCCCGTTCTCCGCATAAAACTGGAAGGTGAATAGGTTGAATGCAAATGTTGTTAGTTGAAAAAGTTATCAAAAATAAAATGCAAGCAAATGTTACAAACTAATTATCAAAGGCAAAATTTATGCTCACCAATCTACTGTAATTTTAAAAGTACCAAAAATCTAATTTTCAACTTACAAAGTTACAATGCAAATTTTGCTATTATAGGACTCCAAACATGTGGCTTGCTGTTATAGGATTTCTAACATCGACTTAAGCTAAAATAGGACTGGAAACATTGACACTTTATTATACATGACATTTTGCATTTTAATCATATTTCTCATCTCAAATACATGTATCTTCCCATGACTTGACCCTTTTCTCAACATCGGGTGCCCTGGCGTGGGCGTTCCGCCACCAGCCACCGCTGCCAGGCTGCCAGGAGCCACCACGGCGCGTGCAGCAGGCAACGCCCGCTGCCTGGGCGCCCAGCCCCGCCCGCGGCCTGACACGGCCAGCAGCCAGCTCCACGGCCTGGGAACGGCCAGCAGGCGCCGCCGCTGCCAGGGCTTTGACATCCATGGACCGCGAAGGTTCTTATCCATGGAGAAGACAAGCCGGCGTGGGGAGGGAAGGAGGGAAGCCATGGCGCTGGGCGGTGGTGTTTTCTTGGCGCTGCGCGTCGATCTCACGCGAGGAGGAGAAGCGACACGTCGGTAGATGAAATGATCGATAGATGAGATTAGCAGAAGGGCAATACAGTCATATGGGAAAATACATGTATTTGAGATGCCAAATATGATTAAAGGGAGCAAAATGTCATGAAAAACAAAGTGCAAACGTTTCAGGTCCTATTTTAGGGAAGCCGATGTTAGAAATACTATAATAGCGAAGCCACATGTTTGGAGTCCTATAATAGCAAGGGTGCACATCATGGAAAAGTAAAAACAGGCCAATAGGTAACTTTAAACTTAAATCAAGCTGAAAAATTATACAAACTTGAGCAAACATGTGGCAAGGAGGAAGAGCCATCTTCTTGAGATCTGCAGGATTCCAGGCCGACAAAATTATTCGGCGATCATCAGGATTATTCTTAATTTTGTCAACCACATCCATTAGCTGATCAAAACCTTTCCCAGTATAGTCAGCATGCATATCAGTGTATCTGTCAAATATGCCCACTTTATCAGAAAAAATGAACAAAAGAAGAGACAGCATAAGGAGAGGAATATAAGCTTACTCAGCACCAAAGTGCCGCCATTGAAATCCATAAACTGGACCTAGATCACCTTCCTCCCTGTGTGCCAAGCCAATACTAGAAAAGATGGCCAGGTGGATTAGATATCAATAACAGAGACATAATTTACTTGCAGCTTATATCCAACAGATAAATACCGGTCAAGATACTCTCTTGAAGCATTGCCATCCCAGATATGAATACCCTTCTCTTGCAAAACCTACAAATTGAAGGGAATGTTCAGAAAACAGGACCTTTCATAGTTTAATCCACTCAGGATTTGGGGAAGAATTCTGACATTTCTTTTTTCTCAAACACTCAGGAGAGCTGCATATCATTTCATTAAGCAAAGAGAGTACACAGGGAGAAGAGTCCCCAAACAAAACACAAACATATGCACACACATGCACATGGGCACCGGTGCCCGCATGCAAAGAATTCTGACATTTGAAAAGGTCCTAAGTAAATAGTAATGGCTTTCCGCCACAAAAACACACTAAACAGGTTGACATATGAACCCAACAGAAATGATACATGACCTGGGTACAAGTATTGTTGCAACTAACCCCTCAAAGAAAATGAGGGCAATTCATTTCATATCTAATGGATAAGACTAAGAAATTTCCAGTAAGTACACAGCATTTTCCATTATATTTTAATCTGCCAATGGTCAGAAGACTGCAGTCATTATGAGCTGTTTTAAATGAAAGAACTTTGAGTGGATTTTAATCTGCCAATAGTCAGAAGACTGCAGTCACTATGAGCTGTTTTAAATGAAAGAACTTTGAGTGGATAAATTCTATAAAACAACTTGCAGTAGGTTTATTAGAAGGGAAATTTTTCTACAGCACAATCATATACCGTGATTTGTCTGTAGCACACTGTCTTGTGGCCCAGAGACAAATGCTTTCGCAGTGTCCTACAGAGAGGTTGGTTTTTGTTAGTGTCCTGTAGACAAATTGCCTTGTCAGGATTACTTTGACTCATCACATGTGGGGGTGTATTGCAATTTTTATCACAATAAACATTCTTCCCCTATTGCAATTTGCAAATGTAACTCCTTTTAGCCCTTCAAACTTTATTGCATGTATACTTTGCATAATTTGGAGGCAATTTTTCTTCCTATTCTAATCTTCTTTAAATGATAGTTTATAATCAATAACGGTTGGATTGGCTGCCCTTCAAACTTTATTGCATGTATACTTTGCATAATTTGGAGGCAATTTTTCTTCCTATTCTAATCTTCTTTAAATGATAGTTTATAATCAATAACGGTTGGATTGGCTGCACTTGTATCCACCTCAATCCTGGGGTGGAAATAGTTAATTTTCCACCTGAATACATGTGGACTGAGGTTGGTATGAGTGCAGCCAAGCAAGGCCTAAATGGGGTCTCCTCTTTGGCTCCCTTCCATGTCTACTACTACCTAATAACTCTAATGGACACGATAAGGCAAACAGTACACACACCAAAAAAAAAAAAACTAACAGCTTAGTCTTACACTATTAATAAATTAGGTTGCATATATATAATATGACAAAAAAGGAGAGCACATTTACTGATTGAATTAGGGAAGGTGTAAAAGGAAGAAAAGAGAAGAAAGTACCCAGTCCCAGAAATGATTTCATTCAAAACAAAAAAAACTAAAAGGATTTTTGTTTGTAACTGAAAAAAAGTAGCAACAAATGAAACAATTCAGGTATCAACACGGTATGGTTGCACAAAAAAAAAGGATTGGTAAATTTCACAAAACTCAAATAAAGTGCCACAAGCATCATGGCATGTGGGTTGCGAATATAGATTAAGGCAAACACCTACATTAAATCAAAACATTGGCTAAAGACAGCACTGGAGCCATTTTAATCTGCACACCTTTGCATTTGTTGAGCCACTGATGAACCAAAGGAGCTCTTCAACAACACCACGCCAAAATACCCTCTGTTAAGAGCAAATGTTATTGTATTGCATTAGTCAAGAAGTGGTAGCTAAATATATGGTACCATAGTTCTTCAAACTTTCTTTTGGACTTTGGACTCCTCATGTCTAACAGATGGTGACCATAAGGCTCGCTATTCACATGTTGAGGGAAATGTTTTACAGGTAAGCAAGTACATATAAAAACATAGAGTTACAGAGTGTTAGAATGATTGAAAAGAATGTTGCACTGGATCTACATGTATTATAATCTGTGACTCTAGATAAAAATAAATGTAGCACACAAGAGCTCTATTAACACAATGAACTGTGATCAAATGTGCGCATGGTCTTGCACAATATGTCTAACTTAATAACATATCAATAAGTGTATAGCTATCTCAGATAAATGATAACTAAACTATAGTAGATGATTCAACAAAAGCTGAGATTACAGAAAAGAGAGTATGGAGGTCATAAAAGAAGGAAATTAACAAGCATCAACTTGATTGCAAATACTGTAACAAAAGGAAACAAAAGGACACTACAAACCTAATAAACATGCATCTGAAAGTTAACAAGCGCACAAAGCATTAAAGACATACAGCTTAGTAAACACTGATTTCCCCTTGTGTCTTCTCACATATCATAATAAAAAATAATAATTTGCAGCACACCACTAATGCAAATTTTGACTCACTGTTAAATCTGAAAAGTACAACATATATGTTTACATACCTTTGTTGTTAGCAGAGGAAAATTTTCCCTTAAGTTGAACCGCATCTAATAAGAAAATGAATGTCAAATTATTTTTCCTGGCTGATCAAATTGAATATTCAAAGTTAAGGAGAAATACCTGACACCCAAATTTTGACAATGTTCCAGTTCCTGTCCTGTCATTTTTCTGAGCACCAGACCTAATAATATCTTCAACAAGATTGAGATATTGATATTCCTCATGGCGGTCATATACAATCTTGGGGAGAAAAGAGAAATTCTCTATTTCAAATTTGTCATTCTTGGTATCAACATCAGTTGCCTTGCCATTTGACTCATGAGTTTCTGCCACTGACTTTCTAACACGAACATAAGTCACAAAAGAATGCCTAATGTTGCTCTCTGCCACTGGGAAAGATGAATACCATGGCTGGAACACTGAGAAGTCAACTGGAGGTATGAAAGTGTCACACACAATGCTTGACTGAATGTCAGTTAGATGGATAGCCTCACATGCAGGTCCATTAAGATATTCTCTACATAAAAATATTGCAGAAGGGTGAATAGCATTGCAACACAGTTACATGCAGCAACAGAACAAATGTACAATATGTTGTTCCAAAAGGTAATAACTCACCTCAGTACCTGCCCACCTCCTATAACAAAAACTTGCTCAATTGATAAGCAGTATGGAGTTGATGCTAGCAGTTCTAACGCAGACTTCATACTTCCACATATAACAACATTCTCTACTGTTGCAAAATCAAAACTACCAGATCGAGTAAGTATGACATTCAAACGACCAGGCAATGGCCTTGACTTAACAGGAATGCTCTCCCATGTTTTCCTTCCCATTATAACTGCATTCTTTTTGGCAGGATCAGATGTAGTTAGTGTAAGTTCTTTGAAGAATTTTAGATCACCAAGAAGCTTCCATGGCAAGACCCCGTCCTTCCCAATGCCCATATCACGAGTGGCAGCAACAACAACCTGATAGTTCCTTTGAGGACCACTCTGTGAATCACCATTGGCCGGAGCTGCAGTCATTGCCATCAGTCGGGACTGATTAAAGTCGTATGGTCTTGATTTGGTGCTCAGATCCAGAAATTGAGGTTTTCTAAATTGAGAAATGGGTGAGCAAGCAATGCTGGAAAATCTTGCAACCTGCATTTGAGGGAGCATTATATAGGCTAGCATTTTGATTAAACATTAAAAAACAATAACGTATACAGAAATATAATCATAACTGAACAACAAAGGCCCCAGGATGTCCCAGTGTTCAATACAACCAACTGTAAGCAGATAAATTAAACTACACAGGCTCAAGTACTTCTAAGAGTTCAATGAAAGAAACTGTATGCATTATGTTTTCTAAAACTCTGCTATTTTTCTTTAGAAAAGAAGCGGTACATAACAGAACCATCACAAGTCTGACAGTTTCAATAGAACAAGCATGTAGTAAGTTCCTACTGCAACTTGTTCAACAAAGTACAGTCCACAACCTCTGTTGAGGCAAGAAACTGCATTTTGTTAGATCTCAGAAGCATTTAGATGCAAAATGCTACCGCAATACATTTCGCTAGTAGGGTATACTTTGCATGCATGCCGAGAAAACCTAGAGATGTGCACTCCAGCTCTGAGCACCTCTGCAACTAACATCTGGATCCAGAACTACAAATAACAAACATTATCTTGGTTGATTGCACTATTGCAGCAAATGGAATAATATAAAACTGTTAAAATAAAGAGGAAACAGAAACCAATGTACATGATCACTAGTGTATTGTAAATTGTGGAAGAAGTTGGATTTTGAAAAGGCCAAGTTACAATCAAACAGATACAATAGAGCACACACAATATTCCCTCACTAGTATGTACTTAGCATGCAAGGGACCATATGCATGACATTGCACCCACCCCCTTACAATTAACAGTGACGTATTGATAGCAGCAGCAACTACATTGGTTGGTGTGAACCAACAGCAGCAATGAGTAGAACAGTTGGTGCAACTCCTTGAACCAACAAAAAGGCAGGAAGAAGAAAAACTGAACCAACAACAGCTTCTGGATTTCTAAAAATGCAGGAATTCATACTGCCATATGCTGAGAGAATAACATGGCTACAGGGGGAAGAGGGATCGATGTTTGCAGTCCTAATACATGTATATTACACTTGTGAAAAGGTCAAATCAGATCGGAATATACAAATAGCTTATATATACGTTTAGGGTTTGGGTGCTCGGTTTCGCACAGCATCAACGGAAGAGGAGGGGTGGGCGTACCTGGGGGGATGTCGACGCCGGCGAACTGGCGAAGGGCCCAAAGATGGGGACCTGGGCACCTAGCGTACGGCGGTGGCGGCGGTACCCGGACCCCCAGTCGTCGCCACTCGCCACCAGAGTTAGGCACAGAAGAACAGCGCACTCGAGGGGCACGGCACGAGAGAGCGTATGCGGGGGAATGGCAGGAAGTCGGGAGAACAAAAGTCAGGGCAAAGGCCCGATTACGATTGGGTTGGGCCGTTGGGCTGCTTTGCGTTTGGAGTCGAACAGGAGACAGACATGTATATATATATATATATATATATATATATATATATATATATATATATACATATATACATATATACACACTCTATTAGGAGCCTTGGGCTTCCAATAAAGTTGAGGAAGCCCCAGCCAACCCAGCCACCCACCACGCGAGACCCAACAGACTGGACGCATAAAAACCCTAGTCAGAATACGTATAAACTTTTTTGTCGCGATGATGCATATAAACCAGTGGTTTGAGTGTATTAAAACCTATTTGTTTCCGCATACAAATCACCCAGTGAGTAGACCTTCCATCTGACACAGGCTGACGCAGGCTGACATAGGTCGACCTGAGGCCCGACTTGCACGTATCCACTCAAATTTCTTTTGTTTTTTCACAATAATTCCTCAATAAAACATCTGATTCAAAAACGGTTTTCACCATTGAACTCCTGACTTTTTGCGCACGGTTCAAGATCCATTGTGAATATATTTTTTGAAATTTTTTGAAATACATAAAATTGCACATTAGGATATAGAGTTATATGCATCCATCTATACATAAAAACACTGTGGTCGTATGCGTAAAAACATGGAGACGATCTCGCCCTCTCCAAAATTTAAAATTTGAATCATGCTACATAAGGGCCGATTAGATGCGTATGGCGTTCGCCTCTCCAGATTTACAAGCCATGGTTTATATATACTTACGAGTTGGTTTGTATGTACTTAGAGGATCGTTGTAGCACGACTTCCCTCGCACGGATCCGATCGCTATGCTTTTCTATGAAACCGTGCATACAAACCCTCCCTTGCTCTGTTTTTTTACGTGAAACTATGCATATAAACATGGTGTCTTCTTAATTTGATTCAATTAGTTAGATGTGGATTTTATAGGGACATAGTTCGGCCGACGGCAAAGCGACCTCAATAGAAAAAAAGTTTGTATGCATATTTGGTTTGTGTGCTTGCAGCTCTTAGAGATTGAAAATATTTGTATACATATTTGTATACATTATGAATTTGAGATAAAAATACTGGGGATGTTAGTACACACATGTTGTTCAATTTTTATGCATCGATGTGAGCTACAAAGATCCGGTTTTTGCTTTGGTTAATATGCATCTTTCTCTGTGGAAAGCAATGTTTTATGCATTTTGGCTCGGCTTCCTCTCCCACGCCATGATAGTGGCGTGATGTGGCACAATCCAATTAGATTTATACACTTGGATGAGATGAGCAAGAGTACTAGCTTTTATGTAACCTTAGTTGGGTTTTTATATTTTTTATTCACTAGGGTTTCTATGCATGTTGTAAGTTTGGACCATTATGGATAGTATCACATGTGTGTGTTTGTAAGGATTGTATGCATTATTTGACTAGGGCTATGCATTGTTTGATGTCATAGAATTTTGCATGGGATATACAATTCATGTGTAAGGTAATATCCATCTCATTGAGAGGTTTTTATGCGGTAATAACATGGAAAAAAATAGCCCGCTATTTTTACCGCTATAGCCCAAAATAGCTTGAAAAAAATTGTGCCGCTATTTGCGTTTATGCACAATTTTGCCGCTATTTTGCCGCTAAAAGTCCGCTAATTATGGTTTATAAAACGCTAAGCACTTTAGCTTTAGCTCGCTATTTAAAACCATGGGTAATAAAGATGATTTTTATTCATCCAAACACTAATTCCTATACAACATCGGCGCTAAAAACTTTTTATGCGTCTTGTCCTATAATTATATGCATTTAACTGGGCTTCACGTGCCATGATTTAAATTTTAAATTTTAGAGAAGATTGCATCATCTCCAATTCAATCATAATCGCTTATAATGTTCATTGTTTATATGCAGTAATAAAATAAACTTTTATTCATTCAACCACTAATTTATATGCAATATCGATGCTAAAACTTTTTATGCATCTTGATGAGTGAATGTATGCATCCAATCAGCCCTTATGTGGCATGATTCAAATTTTAAATTTTAGAGAGGACGAGATCGTCTCCATGTTTTTACACATACGACCACAGGTTTTTATGCATATAACTCTATATCCTAATGTGCAAATTTTATGAATTTCAAAAATTTTCAAAAATATATTCACAATGCATCTTGAATCGTGCGCATAAATATCGAGTTCAATGGTAAAAATCGTTTTTTGAATCGGATGTTTTGTTGTGGAATTATTACGAAAAAAAAGAAGAGATTTAGATGGGATGCAAGCCTCCATGCATAAGTCGATTGTGTCAGCCCATGTCAGCCCATGTCGGTGTTGTTTAGTGGAACGTCCAAATTTTGCGGAAAGGTTTTTATGCGGCAACGAACTGATTTTAATTCACTCAAACAACTGGTTTTGTATGCATTGTCGCGATAAAAACGTTTGTACGCAGCCTCGACCTGAGAATTTACATGTCCAGTCTGCTTGGTCCGCATCAGCATCTGGGATATACGGGTGGTGCATCATGTGGCTTGCTGGTGCAGCTCGCTTGATGCGAGGTGATGCGGTTGGGATGGTCAGGGCTTCCCCAAACCATAGGAAGCCCTAGGCTCCCAATAGTCCTCATATATATATATATATATATATATATATATATATATATATATATATATATATATATATATATATATATATATATATATATATATATTACTCACTCTATCCCTAAATAAATAGATTTGTATAGTTTTTCTAAGTAACATTTTTTTTTGAAATTTGACCAAATTTCTAGAAAAGTATCATTATATATATCATAGAATATATTTTTATAATATATTTATTATATATCATAGATGTTGTTATTCTTTTCTATAAAATTAGTCAAACTCAAGATCGTTTGACTTGCACATATTTTTAGAAATTGATTTATTAATAGGTATAGATTTAATTGTCGATAGAGGGAGTACATGCACATACTATTCTCCAAAATTATTGGGTATGTCGAGGAATACCTGGGCCCAACATTGGGTTGCCCCTGCATGGATCTAGCCCTAGATCTAGAGTCAGGGCCGGCCCTGAGTTTTTAGAGGCCCGGGGCGGAACCAAGATTTAGGGGCCCTTATTTACACACGACACACATATATAAAGAGTTAATGATAAAAACTTAGCTACAATATTGTCAACATATACAAAACCTTTGAAGAGATTTCGTACTAAATATTATAAATAAGAAACAAAGACGTAGGTTAAGCAATCATATGTGCTTTCAAGAAGAAGAAGATAGCGAAGGAACGAAACTAGCAAATTGCTCTTGCTTTCATGTCTTGTTTAATAAGCTAGCAAATTGCTTTTGCTTTCATGTCTTGTTTAATAGGAGAAGATGAAGAAAGTAAGTTAGCAAAAGAATGTACTTGTCTTCGAAGAATAATATATATTTATTTTAACTAAATGAAGAATAATATAAATAATTGAGCCGAGGTTATATTTTTGAGCCATCGAGGGGCCCACCAGACAGCCAGTACTAATCATGGTGTCCATGCGTATACTCACCAAATCGCATATATGTAGTCTATACAAAGACGACCACATATTGTGAGAACAAATACATCGATGCACATGCATGCTTATGTGCTAGATCCGGTGGTCGGTGCTATATACGCCAAGACGTATAAAGTCCAGGTGTGGTAAAATCATCTTTAGAAATCGTAGTCGCTAGTTGTTCCCTTCGTGCGATCAACCAAATTGCCCGAACAATAGACTTGAACTTTGTTAATCCCGTATTGTTAGCGAACAAGGGCCTGTGGTCTGTTTGAGAATCGCCGATTCATGCAGCGAGAGGCGGCGTACCTATAGGCTAGTAAGGTATACCTGAGATGGGGCCCCATGGGATTGGGGGCCCAGGGTGGCCGCCCCGTCCACCCGCCCTCAGGGCCGGCCGTGTCTAGAGTTCTGGTGATATTTTGGCTTATCTGGAGTTGGTGCAGTTGAGGTGTTTAGGTAAAAAAATGAGATCTATACACGCAAAAATACACGTAATACACGCAAAAATACACGTAGAGCGAGCAGTCCTCGTCTCGGCGTCTAGGGTTCCCCTAGATGACTCGAGTGTGTGCGGCGTCGGGATCGTCGAATCTCCTTCCTCTGCCCTCCTTCCTTGTCCTCCGACGTTCCATCATTAGGAACGGCCTTATGTCTCCCTGGGTTCGCCGTTGCAGTGACGTGGCCATGTTCTGAACGTCCTGTGCCAAAGTGTCCACCAAAACCCTAACCCTAGCCCTTTCTGCTAGCCAAGTCCCCTGTGTTCCCGACGCCCACAAGTGATCTTTGTCCCTCGATGGAGATGGAGGGGGTTGAGGGGATGATGAAGAAGTTGCAGCTGTCAAGGGAGGAGAAGAAGATCATTAAGATCGGACCGGAGGCGGCTGATGGGGGGGAGGACCGTCTACCCCAGGCGGTGGCAAAACTCTTGTCTGAGAAGGGATTTAGGGCGGAGGTGATCGAACAGGCTGTGGGGTGGATCTGGTGCCCGGTAAAAGGGATATCCTGCAAGGATCTTGGGGACAACATGTTCCTGATTTCCTTCAATCAACCGGTGGGGAAACAAAGGGCTTTGGATGATGGTCCATGGATGATTTCAAAGGAGCTGCTGGTGGTTACAGATTTTGATGAATCAAAGTCCCTAGATGAATTTGATTTTTCCTTTATTCCAATCTGGATCCGGGTGGAACGTTTACCATTGGGTATGATGAACCGAGCAGCAGCTACTGTGATAGGGGATGACATTGGTGAGTTCATGGATGTGGATGCTGAAGGGGGTGAGGTGGCGGCTGGTAGAGTTCTACGTCTCAAGGTCAGCTGGATATACGGAAGCCTCTTCGGCATGGCATTATGGCTGATCTTGGAGGCGTTAAGGGGGAACGGTGGTGCCCAATTTCATATGAGTTCCTCCCGGAGTTCTGCTACATTTGTGGGCTTATTGGGCATGTTGATCGGTTGTGCTCGAAGAAACTGGGGAAGGGTGAAACTGCACCATATAGCAGGGAGCTGTGCTTTGTCGCCCCGAAGAAACCTTATGGGGGCGGAGGGTACAAATTGCCGGAATCCCGTGGAATGCAGCCGGGAAGAAGCGGTGGTTCAGGTTCATGGAGATCAGGTCGCTCAGGTAGCTGGGGAAGTGGAGGAAAATCTCATGCAGATGGGTTGACGTGGAGGAAAGAAGAACAGGTGAAAGGGAAGGGGGTAAGCGAAAAAGGAGGATGGAGAGGAAGTGAATGTACCCACCAAGGATGTTCAGGTCGTGGAAAGGAAGGATTCCTCAGCCCATACTGAACTCTTCCCTAAGGCGACAGGTGGTAAGGGAGGGGAAAACCTGGAGGTTGTGGTGGAAAAGAACCAAGTGAATAGCACCATAACTGCGGATGGGGAGAAGGGTGCTGGGCAACGCAAGTTCAGAAGGCAGGGAAGAGGTGAGAAGAAGATAGTTGTCCCGACCAAGAGTCCTAGGGGTCGGGGAAAGAAGAAGAGAGGAGAGGACGAGATGGAGGTAGAGGAGGAGGTGGCCTTACCAGAGGCAAAGACGAGTAAGCTCGCGGGTGTGGAGGGGGGTGAGAAGGTTCCTAAAACCAGTGATGCGGGGCTACCGGAACAGCCCTGCGAGGCGCAATGAAGATCGTTGCTTGGAACTGCCGCGGGTTGGGGAACGACGCGACAGTTCATGGCCTTCTGAGTGTACAGAAGGAGGAAGACCCCGACATTCTTTTCTTGTCCAAAACCAAGATGGACGAGAGAAGGATCCAAGGCTTGCGATGGAAGTTGGGACTCATGAACATGATCGTCAAAGATTGCAACGGGAAGAGTGGTGGATTAGCAATCTTTTGGCAGAAGGAGGTCAATCTTCACGTCCGTGGCATCACACGTTTGTACATAGATGCGGATGTCACAGAGGTGGACGGCTTTGTGTGGAGGTTCACCGGGTTCTACGGGGAACCAGCAATGGAGAATAAAGTACTGTCATGGAGGGCGCTGCGCGTACTCAACGCTGTGAGACGCCGACCATGGCTTGTAGCTGGAGACTTCAATGAGATTTTGTTGGAGGGAGAAAAGGAAGGGGGTCCGAGGCGAAGCCAAGCATGTATGGATCGGTTTAGGGAGGCGCTGGAGGACTGCGATCTCAGTGATTTGGGTTTCGTAGGGGACATTTTCACATGGCGAAACAACAGTCATTCCAGCGAGCACTATATTCGTGAAAGGCTAGACAGGACGGTGGCAGATGGTGGCTGGAGAGCTAGATTTCCTCTATATCGTGTGACCAATGGCGAGCCAAGGCACTCAGACCACCAGCCAGTTATAGTGGATACTGAGCCACCAGGGGAAAAAAGAAATAGGGGCCAGGGGCATGGTTTTCGCTTTGAAGCGGGGTGGGTAGAAGAAGAGCAATGCGCTGTAATAGTGGAGAATGCCTGGAGAGCTGCTACTGAGGTGTCAGGTGCAAATGTGAATGAGGCCCTACAAAAAGTAGTTGTAGACTTGAGTGATTGAAGTAGAAATGTCCTAGGTGATTTGGAGAAGCGGATTAAGCAGGTTAGGAAATCTCTAGAAGCTTGTAGAAGGAGTAGGATCAGTGAGAGGGAGGTGGGGAGAGAGGAGGTGCTGAAATTTAAGCTAGCTAGGTTGGAGGAGCAGAAGAATATATATTGGAGACAACGTGCCAAGGTCCACTGGCTGCATGGAGGTGATCGAAATACTAGATTCTTTCATAAGTTTGCCTCGGAGAGGAAGAAGAGTAGACTGAATAGGCTAGTGGTGGATGGGTGGCAAGTGGTGGAGAGGGAAGAGGAGATTTTAGAACAGGTCTCTAATTATTACAAAGATCTTTTCACTTCTAATGCAGGCAATAGAACTGAGGAGTTGCTCCGGTCTGTGCCCACCAAAGTGACGGCAGACATGAACAGCGGTCTCCTAAGGCCGTTCACGGAGGAGGAGATCAGATCGGCGCTAAACACGATCGGTGATTTCAAATCACCGGGCGCTGATGGTATGACTTCTCTCTTCTATAAGAAGCATTGGCATATTGTTGGGAAGGATGTGACCAGGGAGATCCTGCACTTTCTGAATGGTGGCGACATGCCAACAAAGTGGAACGACACCACAGTGGTCCTATTCCCAAGGTTCAGAACCCAGACAAGCTGAAAGATTTGAGACCAATTAGCCTATGCAATGTTGTGTATAAGGTGGCTGCAAAGGTATTGGCAAATCGACTAAAAGTTGTCCTACCAGATGTTATATCGCAGAATCAAAGCGCCTTCGTCCCCGGGCGTCTAATCACTGACAACATCTTGATTGCTTATGAGTTAACTCATTATTTGCAGACCAAGAAGCGTGGTTCGGAGGCCTTTGCTGTGCTTAAATTGGACATGAGTAAGGCCTATGATAGGGTTGAGTGGGATTTTCTGGCTAGAATGATGAGAAAGTTAGGATTTGATGATCGTTGGGTGCAAATGGGTCATGAAGTGTGTCACCACCATGCTATATAAGATCAAAGTGAACGGTGAGTTGACTGATGAGATTGTACCAACCCGGGGATTACGGCAAGGGGATCCCCTCAGCCCGTATCTCTTCTTACTCTGTGCAGAAGGTTTCTCATCCATTCTCAATTCTGCAGAAGAGGAAGGCCGCTTGCAAGGGTCGTCTGTTTGTGCGGGAGCGCCGAGTATCACTCATCTTTTATTTTATGGATGATTCTTTTGCTTCTCATGAAAGTTAACTAGGAGAATGCAAGCTATCTCGCAAAATGTGCTACAACCGTATGAGAACTGCCGGGGCAAACAATTAATAAGGACAAGTCCTCTCAGTATTATTTAGTAAGAATTGTGATGATGAGGCGAGAACTGAATTCTTAGCAATCCCGAAGTATCAAGCGAGGCCAAAAACGAGAGGTACCTTGGACTACCGGTATACCCGGAAGATCCAAGGCCAAAACATTCGCTTATCCGAAAGACAGAGTTTGGAAACGAATTCAAGGTTGGAAAGAAAAACTCTTGTCTAGAGCTGGGAAGGAGACACTGCTGAAAGCGGTAGCGCAAGCAATACCTACCTTTGCTATGTCGTGCTTTGATCTCACAAAATCTCTATGTGATGATATCAGTAGTATGATCTCGCCGGTTTTGGTGGGCACAACAGAAAAGGACGTAAAGACACATTGGTCGTCATGGCAAACGCTCTCGTGCAGTAAGGAGGAAGGAGGCCTGGGCTATCGTGATCTGCATATTTTTAACCTGGCCATGTTGGCGAGGCAAGCCTGGAGGCTAATCCAGTTCCCTGACTCACTGTGTGCTCGGCTACTGAAGGCTAGGTACTACCCAAATGGCGAACTTGGAGAAGTAAAGGAAGGTCCGGGAATTTCCTACTCATGGCGCAGCATAGTACGTGGTCTGAACTCTCTGAAGAATGGTCTTATTTGGCGTGTGGGGGATGGCTCGCAAATCCGGATCTAGGAAGATCCATGGATCCCAACAGGGACTACTCGTCGGCCGAGGACTAGGGATGAAAACGGTACGAATATTTTCCGATCGTATTCGAGATCGAATTCGTTTAGAGAGATTTTTATCCGTTCGTATCCGAGTCCGAACATTCAACATCCGGTACAGTATCCGTATCCGAATACTCAAATTGTATATTTATGATGTCGATGTCCAATCGTATCCTATCCGGCATGATTGATACTATCCGTATTCGAATCCGAATCCGGACAAAAATATGAAAACAAATGTGGTATGAGTAATATCCGTCCGTATCCGATCCGTTTTCATCCATACCGAGGACGCCAAGAGGAGCCACTCTTATCACGCGGGTTGCAGAATTAATCGACCCGGTGACTGAAATGTGGAATCAGCAGCTTGTCAAAGATTTATTTTGTGAAGAGGATGCTGCCCACATCCTGACAATCCCGTTAAGGCCGTATATGGAAGATAGTCTTGCATGGCACTTTGATGCAAAGGGGACATTCTCAGTCAAATCAGCGTACCACACTCTGGTGCGTTCAAAAGAGCAGAGCCCAGTTTCAAAGGGGTGAAACTTCTGAACAAGGGGCAAAGGGTTCAAAAGATGCAGTATGGAAAGCAGTCTGGAAAATACCATGTCCTCCTAAGGTGAAACAATTTATGTGGCATGTCGCACATAACAGCCTGCCTATGAAGATGAATATTAAGAGATGACACATCGATCTGGATACTAGATGCCCCATCTGTTTCCATTATGACGAAGATGGCGGGCATTGTTTTTTGAAGTGTAAGCAGGCTCGGCAGTGTTGGAGAGAGCTCAACCTGGAGAATGTGCGGCAATCCCTCCTTAAGATTCAGTCAGCAAAACAGTTTGTGCACAGTATCCTGGAGCTTAAGAATGAGATACGAATCCGTGTTTGTCTGTTGCTTTGGAAATGGTGGGATGCAAGGAACAAAGCTAATGCTGGTAAGCTGATGCCATCTTGCCAGCAGGTGGTGAATGCTGTCCACTCTCTCTCAAGGGAGCTCACTGCTGATGGGTTACATGATTTCAAAACTCTGAGACCTTGTCCCCGATGGAAGCCCCCCGACACTGACATCCTGAAGATCAACATCGATGGCAGTTTCGGGGAAGTAGACAAAGCTGGCGCTGGAGGCTTCATCATCCGGAATCACCTTGGAGAGCCTGTTCTTGCAGGTGGTGTAAATTTTAGTCCAGTGCTGAATGCAAGATGTGCTGAAATGGTGGCCTGTTTGTTTGCTCTGGAGGCGGCCAGTGGCGGATCCAGAATCGGCCCACGGGGGGCTAAATACACAAAGAGACGAGTTGGGCTGAAATTTCCCTTGTTTTTTTGGCCCACGAGAGCTTTTTGGGCAGATTTGAAGACGAGCCGGGCTAAAATTTCCATTGTTTTTTGGCCCACGGGAGTTTTTGGGCTGAATTTAAGACACCCCCCCCCCAGCCGTGGATCCGCCAATGGAGGCGGCACAGCAGTTCGGTATCTCGCACATTGAGCTGGAGATGGATTGCAGCCAACTGAAAGATGCTATCACCTCCCAGGCCAGCGACTTGGCACATGAAGGGGTGCTCTTCCGCACGATCCGTGATTTGCTAAATGGCCACTTCCAATGTAACCAGTTTTTGTGTGCTCCCCGTTCTTGTAACTCGTCTGCGCACGAGATTGCTAAGCTTGCTTTGAGTTGGGACCCGGGTCAATCTTCTACATGGGATGACCCCCTCCCTGAGTTTGTAACAACTTTGGCGTCTCGCGATCTCGTCGAGAGTCTATCAGTTAATGAAAGGCCGTGATGGCCAGTTACAATTCAAAAAAAAATGAGATCCTCCAGATCTAAAGTTTTGGTGGATCTAGAGTTGGTGGAGTCGAGGTGTTTAGATAAAAAAAATCAGATCCAAAGCCAGAATTTATGGATCTTGAGCATTTAGAGTTGTCCCCAAACAACCCTATACATAGCTATATATGTGTTTAAGGTGTAACTTGTATCATCATCACATCATTGTTATCATCGTCACAACGCTATAAAAGAACGAGTTTTTTGAGGGGGCTCTCCCTTTATAACACTCGTCTGATTTAGACGTCATCCTATCTGAGCATTTCATCCTCCGTAGGATGTTGTAAGATGTAAGATTCGGACTTTATGATTTTACCCATATAAACATACACGTCTTACGCGTTTGTGCCAAAAAAAAAAGATGGATGGATGGCCATCCAAATTGATCTTTTTTCACCACTTGTTTTCTTTACCCGCTCATGCTCCTAGGTTGCATGACCCCGCCGTGGCGGCGGCGGCTTTGCCGATCTCTTGATCCTCACAGCGTCGGTTAGTGGCAAGTAGCTACAGTATTTTCTATAGATGCACGCATGCATGACCTGTGTTGCAAATCAAGGCATTCAAACAGTATGTGAATGAATTACTGAAGAAGAAGGGATGAAAGTCAAGGTATTCAAACACTATAGCAGTAGCTCCTTTGGCTATAAAGTCCCTCTCAGTTGTAAACAAGCAATGAGAAAGAAAGAAATAAAGAAAGATCTCCCTCTTCCTCTCCACTCTGTGCATGTACATGTGCTTGTGATTGTGTGTGCCGAGAACTCGATTTCTAACAACCTGATCCATATCCGTGGGAAAGGTAAGTGAGACTAATTTCCTCTGTTTTGTGGCCGTGCGGCCTGCGCTGCAGATCTAATGTGTCCATCATGTTTGGTTAACAGTAGTTGTCACTCGTCTGCAAGAAAATGTGTAGTACACAGCACCGGTATCTCATCACCTCTTTGTCCTTGGTTTGGATTTATAGGTACTGAAGTTTGCAAGATAAGGCCCTGTTTGGATACTAAGTTTTTTTGGAGTTTTGGACTAATACTTTGGTTTTACAAAATACTCTGGTAATCCAATGGAAGAAGGTGTTTGGATGTAATTAATTATTCAGTTTTAGAAACTGTGGTATCTGTAAAACCGTAGTTTTTCTGGAATCTTGGAAACTGCACCTCGACCCTCTTTATTTTAGACAGAGCTCTCCGCGCGAGCGTGACGCGCGTCTTCTCCGATGGCGCGTGTCCTGTTTTCACTACGCGCCCTTTTTTCCCGCGTGTCCTGTTTCACTGCGTGCCTTTTCCCCACTCTGTTACGCACTCCTTGACTTCCATGTTTTGAGACCCTCCCAGAACAGCAGAAGCAAAAAGGAATTTGCTCACGCAATGGCAGGCGGAGAGAAGGATGGGAGAAAAGGACAAGGTGAGTTTTCCCTGGCCTGATTCGCTACATGCCCCTATAATTGATTTTGATCCCCTTGTACAAATCGAGAGCGTAGTAGATGGCTAGATGCAGTCACCAGTTTCCGGCCGCCTGCAGTTTTATTTCTGGTCAGATCTTGGCCTTGTGAAGATGGGCCTCGTCATTCTTTACCCTTGCAGTGCTTTAGTTTTTGTTCAAACTTGACTTCACTGATTGATTTGGTGTTTGGGTTACAAAATCCTGATCGATTGAGGTGTATGCTTTGGTGATCTGTTTTCTCTTTTGATCAATTTATGTAATCGGTCCAACATGGTTCAGTCTTTCGAATGGTGCTTTGGATGTACGCACATGAGTCTTGGATATAGATTTTTTTTTATTCTTCGTTCTTTCTGTAACAATTCAATGCTAGTTGCTAAGTTAAGTTTGTGTGTGCTATTTTCAAAGGCACATGTATGGTTCAACTTGTTCATCTATAATTGACATATATATGTGTGCATTACGCCAGGAGAAAACGGAAAGCCAAGAGCGCATTGGAGTGAGGCACAAACTAAATTTCTTGTTTCCATGATGAAGGAGTATCATCTCTCAGCGAGATACCGTGGCCAAAATGGATGGACCAAAGAAGGATGGAGCTGTATGGCTGCTCGGTTGAACAACAAATACCCTGTTTCTAATTTCACTGTGTCACAGCTGAAGGACAGGGAACAAAGGCTCAAGAAAGATCACAATACTGTGAAATCAATTGTGACCAAGAGCGGTTTTGGTTGGGACCCAGAGATAAAAATGCCTACAGCCATTGATGAGAAGTGGAAAGAATTATCTACAGATCAGCAGAAGTGGAGAAATAAGCCATTCCCATATTATGATGATTTATACGACATCTATGATGGTATGTACACAATCTGAGATATATTAGATTAATAATTTCTATACTAATAATTTTGTTGGTGCTGACTTTATAGACCTTTGTTTTCCTTGTACTTTATCAGGGAAGGTAGCAGAAGGGAAGCGTTGCAGAAGGACAACAGATTTACAGCTAGAGAAGCAGAAGGCAAATGCATCCTCACAGGAACATTTTATCAATGAAGTTGATACCAATTTTGGTTTGGGATCACCTGATAGAACAAGACAAGATACAGAATCTGGTTTCAGTTTTGGATATGAGGATAGGATGAACTATAGTGCTCCTGATTCACCACATGTTGACCCTGGTGATGTTCCAGAAAATAGCCAAAATCCTAGTACAAATCTAGAGGAAGAAATACTTGAAAACTCAGCAGCAAGTTCTAGGAGGAAGCGTGCTAGGTCAGGTGACAAAGTTCCAGAAAAAACTAAGCCAAAGAAGAACAAGGATTCTATGCTTGAGAATCTGGTTGCCTTGAGGAAAGAGGAGCTTGAGAGCTATAAGGATCTTAAGTCAAAGCAAATTGAGAGCTACAAGGAAGTTAAATTAGCCCAGATGGAAAGAAATGACCCCAATAATGATCCTTACTCGATAGCCAAGTGTGTCGCAAAGTTACAGGAGATGGACGTTCTGCAACCAGCAGAGTTGATGAAGACAATCAATTATCTCAAGAAGGACAAAATGAACCGGGAGATATTCATGACACTGAATGGCAATCATAATATTGTGGAGTTCCTTAAGGAAGCTATTTCATATGTTGAATATTAGGTGAGATTTGTTATTAAATAGTAGTCAGGTTTGGTATTACAAAGACTCTTAGCTCGTATGCTTCATAGTCAGGTTTGGTATTAAAGACTTAGCTCGTATGCTTCAACTAGCTGTATCTTTTTAATTTGCTCGTGTTAGTAAGTATGAGTACCATATCAAATCAAGATTTATTTACATTTGTTAATTCGCTTCTGCCTTAAATAATCCATATTAAATAAACATCAAAACTGGAACATATATTATTATAACTTTTATTGTACAAAAGTGAGTACAAATCATGTACCATTTCTTCTGTTTCGCTGCAGATAAACATTATAGTCTGCCCACATGTCACTAGCTATTTTATCCCTCTTTGCACTACCCAAAGTTCTTCTTTTTGATTTAGAGATTGCACATCACTTGTATACTGTGTATCTCCCCCAGGAACATCAACTATTTGTGTCTCTTCAACACACAAACCTGATTGTTCAATCCATTGTTCGCTTCCCTGATGGCTGTTTATAAAATTATGAAGTGCATAACATGATAAAACAATATCTGTCTGTGACTCAATAGGGTGATGCGAAGCACACTTCAATATTTGAAAACGCATCTTCACCACACCTATAATACGTTCCACATGATTACGGAGCTGTGCATGCCTCAGGTTAAATAATTCTTGAGGAGTTTGTGGCCTTTGGTTGCTTCTAGCTTGCTCCTGTAGATGATATCTTACATTGCGATATGGCGCAATAAAATTTGGTGTATTGGCATATCCTGCATCGACTAAATAGAACTTTCCTTCAGGCACATAAAAATTATTTTGTAATGCATCTTGCAACACTCTTGCATCTGAAGCTGAGCCTTCCCACCCTGCACTAACATGTACAAACTGATTGTCAAAGTTACATGCAACCATGACATTTTGAGACAATGTCCCCTTCCTATTTCGGTACGGATCTTGTAAACATGGGGCAATAGAAATCGGAACATGTGTTCCATCTATTGCTCCAATACAGTCCTACAGAACATAACTCTAGTTAATAACTGAACATGACAACATAAATAGATGTATGAAAAATGAGTTCAGCTAGCAGTACCTTAAAGTATGGCATAAACTTTGAATTACTTGAAATTTTGCTCGGAATGTTGATAGTTGGTAATTGTATAAGGCTTCCTGTTAGCTGCACGATTGCTCTTAGAACTGATCCAAAGTGTCTACTAATTGTCTCGCCACTATGTTGGAAGCGCCATTGCAGATCTCTATTGCTTGCATTTTTTGATATAGCATACATGAAAATAGCTAACTGTTCTTCAACCGCAACCTCTCTTGTATCTTGTAGAAGATTCTTATCTCGAAGCAAATCCACCAATCTATAAAAGATTGCTTTCTCCATCCTAAATTCTCTCTTACAGCCTAACTCATGACCCCTCAAAACTTCTGATACATATTCTTCTCCTGAAAGAATAGAATCATGGATTTGTGTACGCTCAGATGAAGAATCACTCACAAGATTATATCCTGTGATGAGAGCAAACTCATCATCATCTCTTTGCTTTCGTTGGATAAAACTTCCCCACATTGCTGATAATTGTTGAATAGCGGCATCTGGACATAGCTTACTATATATAGATATTCAGATACAGTTGTGATTAGTTTGCATGCAAGGTTCTAGGATCTGATCAATAGGAAAATCCTATGGCATGACTAGTATGGCTTTTCAGCTGCAGTCAAGCCAGATCCATGCAGTAAGGATCAAATTTGACTAGTCATAGTTTCAATATTTAAATAATAGATTTGCCATGCTGTGTAAAGAGCAAATGACGTTATACTTGTATGCTTGTACAGCCCAACTATTTGAAATTGCCGGCAACAATACTACAATAGCCAAACACACCATGTGTCATGGTTTTTTCTAAAACAGAGAAAAACTCCAGTTTCTAAATACTATGGTATTACAACTCTGTAGTCTTTAAAACTATGGTTTCTAGATACTACAGTTTGAGAATACTACAACATCCAAACAGGG
>JADLZL010007489.1:0-40705 GCA_015844335.1 Chrysopogon serrulatus | reverse complement strand
TTCTTCAATTCCAAAAACAGGGAAGTGGTAATTGCACCATACAACTTCGGGTAAGTCTGAGGTGTATATATAAAAATCACGTTAACAATATGAATAGAAACACGACAATTCTGGTCCATTCTTGCGGCGACCAATTGGATATGCTTCTATATCTATCTTAGGGACGGAAGGATGCTGGTCTTTGACTCTGCAGATTATAGACCTGAAAGCTATGCAACGATCACGACCATCTTGGAACGGTAAGCTAACAGCCTTGTATACATACTTTTATAGCTGAAAGTTACGAAAAACTAACTAATTCTATTTGAGACCATAGGATTTACTGTGGTACAAGATCAAGGGTGGGAAGTTCGACTTATCCGTAAAGGGCGAGGAACTAAGAATATTTCATAACTGGCCGGGTAAGTAAGATATGAAGCCAGATCATGTATGTACGACGTAGTTAAGACGATGTTGCAAGTCAATAACAACTTCTCCTCTATGTAGTGCCACAAGCAACCACGGCTCCGTTACAATCGTGGATTCTACGTGTGCGAGTTCATGAGACTAAACGGACGGTACCGCAAAAAACCCTTATAAGGTATAACAAATAGTCACGCTATATTTATGTCGTTACCAAGTGCAAACATATGATGTCTACAAACTTCCTTTTCGGGCGGTTGCGTAATCATCCAAGCCCAAACACCTCACGGAAAAAAATCTATATGAAATAGTCGAGGATCTGTGCTCCTTCATCATGAAGGAAATCATTCCAAGCGAGGGAAAATACCACGAACCGGGATAGCGTCTTAGCGAGGCGAGTTCAGAGCGCTAAGAGAGATTAGCGCTCTCAAACTAAGTCGAGATGATTATTAGAATCATCATATCATTTGCGATGAAAAACTTTGTTGTCGTGGGCCACAAAATAACTGTGATGAATATTGATGTATATATAAATGTTGTAATTAAATTAAATTGTTAATGGTGTGTATATGTATATAATTATATTGGTCCTTTGTAGCATAATTTAATAGCCTTTTGTATTCCTATCATTGCATGTAAAGATCATTGACATAAGAATAGGGAGAGACAAAGGGAGAGGGAGAGGGACAGGGAGGGAAGGAGGGGCGTTTCACATTTACAAATTCAAATTTAAAACTGGCGGGAAAAATATTTTCACAGGCGGTTGGCATAACCAACCCGCCTGTGCAAATAGTATTTCCACCGGGCGGTTTGTTCTGTTAACCGCCAGGTGAAATACTATTTTTTCACAGGCGGTTGGTTATATCAACCGCCTGTGAAAATTGATTTCTTTGGGTTGACAGCGGGACGCCATGGAAATGCTCCATTTCCACTGGCCTCCCGCACAGGCGGTACCCCGTAACGCCTGTGAAGAGGTGGCTGGAACCGCCTGTACAAATGTTCTTTACTAGTGAAAAAACAACGAGTCTTATTATCATTCTAATTTTTTAAGCAAAACCTACAAGGTACTGTATTTTTTTTTGGTGCATATACCTACAGCCTGCTCAATCCGCTCATGCCTTTCGTGATGGGCTTTTGCGTGTCGGGCGACAGAACAGTGGATGAGATGACCGACATGAGGCGTCCAATGTGGTGGCACAGCCAGCCTAGTCACCTGCAGCCTTCGGGCAACTTGCGTTTTTTGCTTTGTGGAGGAGAAAAGAAAACAAATCAGGCATCTTGTTTCTAAATTCATATATATAAGAACAATCTTGCAAAAGAAAACGAATTCTCAATTAGTTATTTTTTAGAAACGAATTCTGGATTAGTGCTACCAATCATGATGGTAGAAGAGCGTCAATCGGCCAGCGTTGGACTTTCAAAAGACTGGGCCTCACGGCGCAACCCCAAGTGTACAGCCCAAGTTGGAAACTGGTTCTGGGATTTTGGCCTTTTCCTCATCTACTTAGCTAGTGCCAAACTGCATGCTAATGGATAGAGATTGTATGTATTTTAAGCTATAAAGAAATTTTTGCTGGTGAAGGGATTCCTGACACTTCAGTTTTAACCAACGATGGGAGGATTTTTCTTTTCCCGACCAGCTTGAATTTACTCCGTCGAACCTAGATGTGCTATTAAGGCACTCGTAATCATCATTAGTCTACACATGATCTTTTGTCTTATACCCAACTTACCTAAAAAAAAAAAAAAAGAAACTTACCTTCAACTACTAACCGATACTTGTCTTCTGAGCGAAAACAGGTATTTGACGCTGCGTTAAGCTGGCCAATTATGCAGGACGACAAGCGTCTAGCGTCAAACGACTGGTTGGAGAAGGAAACATCCCGGAAGCTCCGACCGATCCGCTATCGTCACGCTATCGGCAGCAGTTGCTTGCATTGGCTTGCTGCCGCGGGAAAAGTGCTTGCGCCTTTGGGTCTGCATGTCTTCACGCGTCACGTAGTGCTGCACTTTTGGGTCGTCTGCATGTGTTCGACGCATCGCGTCAGTGGAAGAAACCAGAAAATTAAGTGCTGCGCATTATTTGGGATCACGCATGCATTCACACACAGGCGCGGCGCCGACGGCACGTGGTGTTGTCACCGCTTCACCGGGCGCTGACATCAAGCGACAAACAGTGGACATGAGTTTTATTCCCCCCAAACTGATGAGGCTTTCATATGCGAGTTTGAACCAAAGCTACAGTCCTGAGAGGTCGACGATTGTTCATATGAGTGAGTGTTTGCTCTCCGCATCTACCACACGTACGCGCAAATTATTAGCTCGCCACCAAAGTCCATGCATGGTCGAGGTTTTATTGTTTCATTAAAATTATTTATTTATTTATTTACAATGGCTTCCACTGATGATTGATGACTAATAATGCTTTAACCATTCGATGCGACGATCGCTGGTGGTGGTGGATTCGACATTTCCACCTATAAATATCTCCGACGCGGCTGGTGAAATTCAAGTGCTCCTGTCTCTGTTCAGTTCACTCTTGCCTGGTGCCGTTGCCTCAAATTTCCAAGCCATATCCCCGCTCGAGCTGAGCCTGAGCTGCTTTTCTTTCGAAACTGCTAGCAGCTGCACCGGTTGTCCGCCGCCCGCCGGCATGGCGATCATCATGGGCAACGCTGCCGCTGTCCGCGCGGGTGTCCGCCGTCTTCTGCAGCAGGCCCGCGAGGATGTCTCGTCCATGCTGCTCGTGGTCGGCTTCGTGACGTGCGTTAGGGTGGTCCTCGCAGCCTCCTCTCTGTCCCCGGCGGGGGAGAGCTTGCTCGACAACCCTATCTACCTTGGAGCCTTCTTGGGGGCCTTCGTTGGCGGGCTGATCACCATGTGGGCGGCGATATGGGTGGCTGACGAGCCGAGGATGATCCGTCCGGTGGCACGCCGCCCGCCGCCGTGCCACCGGACGGATCATCCTCGGCGCCTCCCTGGTGCCCATGGTCGTCGCCTTCGGCCTCAGCAACAACGACTCCAACAGCTTCGACATCCTTCGCGCTCTAGCTTGACTGAGGTTAGATTAGATCTGCATATGCCTGTTCGTCTCATCATCATCCTCTTTTTTCATCGGTCCTTGTCCTTCTCTCTCTTGCTTCGACATCCTTATTGTTGTTGTTGGCTTGTTGCTGCTACTGCTGTTTATATCGTCATCAACTCATCATCATATTCCCTCTCTTGTGCTGGTCCACTACCCTTCTACTGGTTCTTGCTTGTCTTCTTCACTCCTCCTGCACCATGCTGGATTGTTCTTCACCTGGCTGTGTTTCTTTCCCTCTTGTTGTCCATGTTCTCCTCCGATCTCCTCAGCTCCCCCTTCTGCCTCTCCTAGCTCCTTCAACGGTTGTGTGCTTTCCCCTCTGTTGGTTGTTGTTTTCTGTTCATGCATGTCCTCCTCTTGTGCTCCTTCTCCCTGCTTGTTATTGTCGCTTTCTCCTCCTTCTCCTTCTCCCTTTTGCCGGCCCCTCCTGTTGGTCGTTTTCTCGCAGCATTTGTACGGACTTTACATGCTCTCATCAGTCGCCTCTACTCTCTAAAACATACGCTATTTATTTATTTGCTGGTTTCATTTATCTGAAACAACGATACTTGTGGACTTCTTTCTCCCCCATGAATCCCCATCTTAAATCTAAATAATGTTCGTCTATTACTTAGAATTTTCTGCTCAACTAGGAGTTTCTGGCAACTGTAATATATATGTGCCGTGCTATGGATTTCCATGTTAGACCAGCCAGCAGATCGGCTTGTATGTACAGTAGTTGTGCCTGCTGCCGAGAACTCCAGATCTCTTGATTAATACACTATTTCTTGCTCACTCGTATACCAAATTCCTTGCACACAATTTGTTCACTGCACTTATTTTCCTTGTACGTATCAGGTACAACATGTTTTTCTGCCCTATATACTAGCTGCTTTACATGCTTGATCAAAATAGGACTTCCATATATGCTTATATAGTTATAATTAAGCATGTTTTTTTTTGAACTAGTACTTACATATACTACATTCTGTATTTCTATTTTGCTGCAGAAGTACGTGGTCTGGAGTTCTGGACCTGAGATCAATGAAGAAAAGTGGACAGTGCTATGTTGTTGTTGTTGTTGTTGTTGTTGTTGTTGTTGTTGTTGTTGTTGTGTTTCCTGTCAGTTATTTCAGTTTTACTGTTGACAACCAGCGGTTCATGATGAGCAAATAATGTTGGTTTACATAGCTCATTGGCGGTCAAGTTAAATTATCATCTTAGCTTTCGTCACTTTGCCTTTCAGTTTTATCGAGCGCTATAACACACTGATCAGTCTTTGTTTTCAATAAATGATGATGAAGCCTGCAGCAGGAGTGTATGTGTATCTGTGTATCTCTTGTTGATTGTATTCGTCAGTTTTTGTGTATGATATATATGTTTGAATTTATGGTGACACATTTAGTAAATTTTGTCGTTCCTCACATGAAATAAGGTGAGGGAACGATGGATGCTGTGTGGTACGATGAGGTGGGCATTCATATGGGAAACTCAGATTTTCCATGGATTATTCAAACTTAATTAATTCTTGCTGTGATGGATTAATACTTCATGTTCCTGGCTATAGCTTCGCTGATTTAGCTTTCCACAACTTTATAGAAAAAAATTATCAATATCTATGACAAAAATACATTGTATGATAAATCTAATGATTTGGTATATATCTTAATATTTTTTTCAAAATTTGGTCTTTAAAAGTTTGACTTAAGACAACTCTAGAAGTTGCAAAAGACACATACATCAATGTGTTACAATGAAGTTTTTCATAGTAACACAAAATTAAACACAAAGCAATTGTTTTATAAAAATGTGTTAGAGGCAACGGTCATAGTAACAAAAAATTAATGTTAAATGTAAATTTTTACAAAGATGATATACTATATTATAAATATACGTAAATGGAACAAGTAAAATGTGCGACAAATGTATATCCCATAGTAACATAAAACAATGTCACAACATAGAAACATATACGTGGAGCTTCCAGGTCATATTCGGCAAGGATATGGCATTAATGACACATAATTAATAGAGTTGGGAGAATTTGGGAGATCAGTCTAGCTTCACGTACGTCCACTTGTGTACTCCTATAAGAAGATACATCCTCCATCCGTCTCTTTTTAATTGTCGTTTGCGCTTCCCAAAAAATAAATACCGGTAATTTTAATAAATATTAAATATCATCGGTTAGTATCATAATTAGTATCATTGGAAAGATCACTAGCACAAAAATGATTTCTCTTGACATTATAGATTTATTTCTACTGACGGTTTTGATTAACGGACGTCAGTAGAAATCAAACGGTGGGAACAAATTACAAACCGCCAGTAGAAACTCATTTCTACTAGCGGTCCACTTAAGGAACTGCCAGTAGAAATGAGTGCTATTTCTACCGGTGGTTTCTTAAGTGGACTGCCAGTAGAAATGTCTCTGAATTTTAAAATTTGAATTTTTCAAATAGAAAAATGGTCTATATGAAAGTTGTAGATCTTGAAAAGTTATAAAACTTTATAGTTAAAAAACTTTTTCATTTGAATGCATCTAATTGAGGATAATTACCTCTGAAATTTAAAATTTAAAACTCAATTTTTTTTTTTCAAAAAGTTTCGGATGGAGAAGCACTCTGAATAAAATTGTAGATCTCTAAAAGTTATGAAACTTTGTAATTCACCACTCTTTCATTTAAATTCATTTGGACCCTCAAATATTCAATTTTTCATCGGTTTGTATAATATGTGTGGAACAAAAATAAGATCTAGACACAACTGAGTGCGTGGTGCAGTGGTAAGAGAGGGATCGCGCGAGGATAAGGTTGCAAGTTTGAATTGCACCATAGCGTGCGATTTTACGCGAAAAATTGCGCGACTTGTGACTTCAACGGAGACGGACGGGCGGGTGCCTTCCCAGATTAAGAAAATATTTTTTGCTATTTTATTTGCTAGTTTTTAGAGCAAAAAACATAAATTTTGAAAAACTATTTGTACCGGTTGTTGCTTAAGAGAACTGCCATTTGTACTTGGCGGTTCTTAAAACACCGCCAGTATAAATAGTTGATTTTTACTGACCTTTAGCACTGGAAGTTCACAAAAACAACAGTACAAATATGCTTAGACCCGCCAGTAATGAAATTTTATGTACTAGTGGATTTTGAATCTAATTTTTTAACAAATTTATTTAAAGACATAAATATTATAAATATTTTCTACAAGTTAAATTAAACTTATGGCACGAAAACCTACGACAATACTTAAAAAGAGACCAAAAGAGTAAGGTATAGTACTTGTTTGTTTTCAGCAAAACCTACAAGGTACTTGGTGGTGCACACGCCTAGAGCCTGCTCACATCCACTCATGCCCCTGGCGATGGGCTTTTGCGTCGTCGCAGGACAGAGCAGCGGTGGATGAGATGAGGAATCAGATGACCGACATGAGGCGTCAGCCTTCGGGTCGGGTCAGATGACCGAGATGAGGAATCAGTTACCTCCAGCCTTCGCGTCGGGCCCAACAGACTTGCGTTTTTTGCTTTGTGGAAAAGAAAACAAAACAAATATGAACTGATCATACGGTGATCGCGAAGCGCTTGCCTGTGACTTTTGCGATTTTGCCTCGTGGGTCCATAAATTTATGGACAGAAGCTCACATATTAAGATGTCTACCTCTATAATTAGTTATTGCCAACAAATTTCACTTTAACCGTGACGGTTAAATCTTATTAACCGTGGCGGTTTTCTTAACCATCACTAAGCATAGGTCACGGTTAATCAACGATTAACCATGCCGGTTAAAAAAACCACCACGATTAATTGATTTACCGTGGCGGTTGTTTTAGGCCAACCGCCATGGTTAATCGCATTTACCGTGGCGGTTTTTCTTAAAACAACCGCCACGGTTAATCAAGTCCAGAAAACCAAAAAACCTTAAAATATCGCAACTATGAGGAATTGAACCCATAACCACACACTCCACACTAGCAAGTCCTACCACTACACTACTTAGTCTTTCATGTCTACATGTAATACGCTATATTTTTATATCAATATTTCATAATTTTATATTACAAATTTTAACTACTAAATGAACTCAAATGAAAAAACTTTTAACTACAAAGTTTTAAATATTTTCAAGTACTACAACTTTGGTATAGAATGTATCTCCATCGGAGGTAGTTTGAAAAATTTAAAAAAAAATGAGTTTGGAGATATGTGAAGTTCCAACATATATTTGAAACTCTAAAATACTTTAAATCAAAAACTTGTCAATATCAAAGATGTAGCTCAGATCGGCCACTATAACTTTGGTATTAACTATGTGAATATTTAGGATCATTTAGGAAATCAAAAATTTAAATTTCAAAATCTATAACTTTCAAATACATATTTGGGACTTTAAACATCTTCAAATTAAAAACTTTTCAACTACAAAATTGTAGATTCTATTGAATACTATAACTTTTATATAGAACATATCAACATTTGAGATCATTTTATAATTTTAAATTTTAAATTTCAAAATCTACACACTTATAACAATATTTTGGGACCCGAAACAGTTTCAATTTAAAAATTTTAACTACAAAGTTGTAGATCTCGTCGAGAGCTACAATTTTGATATAAAGTTTGTCCTTATCCGATCTCATATGAAGAAGTTATGAATTTTTTTCTATTTACAACCATTAACCATGGCGGTTGCCTTAAAAGCAACCGCCACGGTTAATCCACGATTTACCGTGGCGATTGCTTTTAAGACAACCGTCACGGTTAATTGATTTACCGTGGCGGTTATTATTGACCGCCACGGTAAATAAAAAGTGCCCGCCACGGTAAATCAAAGTATTTTACATGGCGGTTAGATTTTGTAACCGCCATGGTTAATAAAATAGTAGTGTCATGTAAAATCAATTTTGTAGTAGTGTTTGATAACTTTGATATGAGTATCAAATTTTTGTTCTAAGTTCTTAGATCTTGAAATTCAAAATTTATAAATCCTAAATGATCTTGAATATATATTAATATAGTCTACACCAAAGTTGTAGTTTTTTTAATGTGATCTATAACTTTACAGTTGACTAAAAATTTATTTAAAGTTGTTTAGAGCCCTACTAAACACATGTGCGCTTAAGTTCCTAGATTTTGAAATTCAAATTTTGATTTTTGAAGGGACCCTTTGATGCTGACATAGTTAATACTAAAGTTGTATGGTCGTACAACTTTGTAGTTGACAAAATTCTTTTTTGTTTGAAGTCATTTAGAGTCTTAAATATCCGTTTTAAATTCTTAAATTTTTGTATTATTAAAAATTTTAAAATTTTCAAACGATCTCAGAATGAAACATGACCTATGCTAAGGTTGAATTTGTTATGCTCGACAATATATATCTAATTAGTTGTAAGACGGGATGCTTCTCAGTTACAAAACATCTATTTTAGCAGATGGTGAGGGCGCAGGGTGTACATGCAAGCGAAATGATGCATTACCAAATTTTCAAACCAGTTGAAATAGGGATTAGGATTTAGGGTTCGCCCTAGAATATTTATTAATATAATAAGGTGGTCTAAACTTAATTGTAATATAAGAAGGCGTGGTTCAGTTGTGTATGCCCTCAACGTCTCAACGACGTCTGTTTCATTTCATCGAAAGGTACAGCACAGTTGAAACTTGAGAAAGAGGGACAGCTGAAACTTGAAAGAACGTACTGTACACACAACACGACGGAGGAGTATTAATTTTCAGTACGTACAGCAGGACACGACGGCACTTATGGTAAAAATATGCGACAGAAAGTACTAATCAATTGAACTCGATCGACTCGACGACTGGACGCGACGATCGTACGTACACGCGACCCCGAATGGAACAAAGCTACGACACGTGCGTGATCACCTCCCACAGCATAGAAAATGAATATATATGCAAGCCCTCGTCCACTTATCGTATACGTACGTCGCACTACGTATCGTATACGTAGTACGTCACCAGAAGAAGAGCGTGGCCACCGTCAGGCCGACGGCGGCCGTCAGCGGGACGAGGGGCGCGTACATGAGCCGCCTCCCGGCAGCGACGCGGCGGCCGCGGGGTTCGTCCATCACCCAGCAGACGGCGGCGCCGAACTCGGCTATATATCCCCGCGTAGAAGAGCCCCGCCGAGAGCGCCAGAACGTGGTAGCAGCGGCTGGAGTGGTCCTCGTCCACCGCCGGCGGAAGCGTTGACGAGGAGGTAGCAGCGGCCATGCAGCAGGTGATTGCCGTGGAAGCGGTGACGAGGCCTGCAACACCCAGTGCCGCGGGGAACCAGCTGGTGGTCGCGGAGGCAGCAGATGCGCCGTCGTCGGCGTCGCCCTGCCGCCGATCCCGCCTAGACTGGTGGCTCATGAGAGTCACCATTCGCCCCTGCAGATCGATGAGTGGTAGTAGAATAGTAGTAGTACGTAGGAGTAGTAGCTTGCTTGCTTGTTGTTGGCTATGCGTGGTATATAGAGAGGGGAAATTTGTGTCCGAATTTATAGCTGGCCGCTGGAAGCCCTCCAGAAGAGCGGACGGGCGGAGGACAGGCGCGGCTGCGGCCTGCGGGCGCACAAGAAAGAAGCACGCACAGTCCGACGTGGACGGCTGGCTGTGCGTTGGAAGCTTCATAAGTCACCGTCATCGGATTAATTATTACTAATACATACTGTATATACTACTAGTATATCGCGATCTAGCTTGAGCATTGAGAGTACACAAGCGCCGCGCGCGCCTGCATGCGTCGCGGTTTCACACACTGATTTCCCCGGGAAAGGCGCGGCGCGGCAAAAATTTTCGAACCTTTTTCTTCTTGTTTGCGAGACGACCTTTTCCAACCTACTAGGTCATGCGAGAATTTTGTACTGTACGTAGACGACTTTGACGCTGCATCTATCCTCTGTAGAAGTCGATCGTGTCGGGCGTCCGATCCTGCCCAGCTGCGCGTGGTCATCACTGTCAGTGTCAGCTATCTGTAATTCTCTAGCTACATGGCCCGGCCTTTAGTGTTTTAACCTGGTGGCGTGTGCGTGTGCTCCAAACTCGACTAATAAACCAACCTATGTGACGTTGTTTACCGCTTTCCTTGTGTCATCTCAGGCTCTCTCACCACACCTGCATGCCTTTAATAATTATTACTACTGTAAAATAATAAAGCAGCTCCAACAGATTACGTACATTTCCTCCATTATTCCTCATCCCCTAAAAGGTAAGGTATGTATAAGTAAGTAACTCCTTTACTGTTGGTAATCTAGTTTTTTTTTTTCTTCTTCAGAAGAAGACTACCAAAACGAACGAATATTTTTCCTATATCCATCCTTATATATATGTGGCCTACTTCCTCAGGTCTCTTTTTATCTGTCACTCTCACTCCCCAAGAAATTAAATATAATCAAATTTAACTAAATATATATTAATATATATGGTACATAATTAATTTAGTTATTATCTACTTATCATTTGATCCTCCATTGGTCTTTCAGAAAATTTAACACTTGAGTTTCACGAATTGTGCTATAATCCCATATTAAATAATGTTTCCTAGACCCCTAAAGCCTTGAAAACTTATTTGTGTTCATCAAATTTCATTATTAGTACGTTTTTATAAATCAATTGCTTGTATTTTACGAATTTTCTTAAAAACCGTTATATGTCACAGTTTCACTATAGCTGCGCTATAGCTTTATAGCTTTAGAAAAAAGATATCGATACTTTCTATAGTCCACAAACTTAAACATCATTAGTAATCTTAAACTGCAAAGACGTACTGCTACTCAAAAAGGGGAGAAACAAATCAACATCATTCATTATTGACAGGCAGGACCATCAAATGTAGAATTGTACAAAAAGACATTAAAAGTAGTGCAATAATTGTCTCCATTTGTTAATTTAAGGAATGTGATACCAATAAAAAATTAATCAATATGATCAGAAATGGACACTCTTTAGACTTGACAAATACGGGAAGCAATCCCAGTTCAACAGCAAAAATATTGAGCCGGCCAATGCTGCCTAGGAGTTTTGAAATTAGCTCAGAAGTTAATACAATATATAGTAGTGACAATCAGAACTACCTTATGATGCATGGATATTTTTTCTGATATATATAGTTGAGCGATCATCCACATGCGGAAGAATGGTTTTGAATTTGAGATAAAATTAATTCTAGACACTAGTAGAAAAATCATTTTTCACGACACTACGATTTTTTTTTACAGGCGGCTCCAATTTTCTTGACGCATGTACAAAGAAATCAGTGGGCCCAGAAAGGGAACCGTCTATACAAATCGATTTGTACAGGCGGATCTCTAAGACATCTGCCTGTACAAATCGACACATTTGTACAGGCGGATCTCTTAGACATCCGCCTGTACAAATCGATATTTTTACAGGCGGATGTCTTAGACAACCGTCTGTACAAATCGACATATTTGTACAGGCGGATGTCTTAGAGGTCCGCCTGTGTAAATCGATTTGTACAGGCGGTTCTCTAAGACATCCGCCTGTACAAATAATTTTAAATTTATTATTTTGAATTTTTCAAATGACCTGGGATGGAATTTTGACCAAAATAAAAGTTGTAGATCTCAAAAAGTTATGAATGTTTGTAGTTTACAATTTTTTTTTAAATCATTTAGGCTCCCAAAATTGCATTTGAATTCCTCAAATTTGAAATTCAAATTTTTGTAAATGACCTCGGATGAGAAAACTTACAACACCAAAGTTGTAGATCTCGAAAGGTTATAAAACTTTGTAGTTCTAAACTTTTTCATTTGAATTCATTTAAGGACTCAAACAGTCAGTTTAGTATTGGCTAAGCATGGAATAAAACCAAGTAGTTGACACAAGTGACATGTGGGTGGAGTGGTTAGAGGAGGGTAAGTGTGAGGCTGAGGTTGCAGGTTCGAATCCCGCCCGGTGCGTAGCACGCGAATTTGACGTGAAAAATGCCGCGACTTGCGACTTAGCTTAGTGAGCCGCCTGAAAATCTGCATTTTCACAGGCAATTCACAAAACACCGCATATACCATTGTCGATTTGTACTGACCTCTGATATAGGCGGTGGACTGTGCCGACTGTGCAAATGACTAAAGCACTGCCTCTACAAACGTTTTATGTAGTAGTGAGAACAACATGAGCATCAATAGAAATATAGTAGTTTACATTATCCACTGAATGGCCACCCAAAATAACACCGTTTCAGTTGTACATCATGGTCAAATAGGCACACATCATTTCAACGAACCAGTGACTACTTTTTAACTGAATCAGCATTCAGATTCACTGTTCTAAGTTAAGCACTTCTAATGGAGAGCGCAAAAAGTAGCATTCACCGTCAGCTTTGATTACAGAAGACCTACTACTAAAAAATCCACTGGTTGCAACTTGATCAACATTTCATCACCCAGCAATTTATTGAGATGCCAGAAACATTGTACGTATTGGATCTACAATAGCCGATTGCTCACAACTGCTCGACAAAGACGTTGATTGGAGGCCTGGAGCTGGGACCCCTAGATAGAGCAAATTGAAGGGAACTTACAAAAGCGACGACTTGAACAAGTGCCGATGGTGCGACCTCGGAGCAAGGAACGCTTCTACCGGCCGCATCCATGCTCTTCCCCCGTCTCGACCGCAGCATCACCCCCGCCGCCATTCCCCTTCTCCCGGATCTGGATTCTGGACCACGGCCGGCGCCGGCCGCTCCGCGGCGGCATCCATCGCAGCACAGGCGATGCTGGTGAATACAGGAGTGGGCGGGCCTGCAGGCCCAGAATTTGACGGGGGCCGGATCTCGGCCTTTAGGCCTTAGAAAGGCCTGGAATCTCAGCTTTGCAGTTCATGGGCCAAAAAAAAAGGTCAGCCCATTGCAACGGATCCAAACGACAAGTTTTAAAGGTGGAATGCTGTTTTCTATGGCATTTTTGTATTAACAAAGCTCACTATACTCAAGTTTCAAAAAAAAAGCTCACTATACTCCTCAGCCAACAATTGAATTCTATTTGTTTTGCGCCTCCCATGCAAATTCAAGCTTCAAAGTTTGAGCGCTTTGGAGCTGAAATCCAATGTATCAACTTCTGTGATACACAGAGGTTTTGCTAGTTAAAGTTGTTCAGCAAAGTAGCGTATAATCGTATATATATTATTATATATGTACAAAAAGATTGTACATGCTAGCTATATACAAACTAGTAGCACGAGAGATATTAAGCTGATTGCCGGTAGGTACATACATGGCTACATGCGCGTGTATAAATGTGCTTCCGCATTAACTTAACTAGTGGTAAGGCGCTCCTGCTCGCCAAGACGCCGCAAACGGCAAGAAATTTAAATATGCTTCATTTTCACAATGGAACCAAGGAGTTATCAGATATCTCAGTTTTTATCTTAGTGTAATAAATGAAAGTTGTATACAAGAATTCAACAAATATAAATTTAAACATAGGCAAAGAAGATATGAACTCAATCCATATATGGTGATAAGGAAATCATAAAATTTTCAATTCAACACATTAAAAGTAAGAAAGAAAAAGTATGCATGGAAACCTTAAAATTTTCAATTCAACACATTAAAACTAAGCAAGAAAAAATGGAGTATAAAAAAGTTGGTCTAAATCAATCAAAACAAATAAATTTTAACTTAACAACATAGTTTCAAACCACATTTCAAATAAATAAGCATTAAGTTTAGTAACAAATGTCAAAATAAGTGGACGAGAGATAAGCCCTTCACAATTAGAGGCTTGATATTTTTTTTTTCAATAGTCTCATTAATTATAGATCGGGTTGATTAATTTGTTTCTAAATTTTATTCACGGTGTTGTTGTTTCTAAATTAAAGACATGTGGGATTGTTTTTCAATAGTCTCAAAGTAATAGATCTGATTGATCAATACAGTTAAATTTGATATATAATTTTGTTGCTTCTTTCTAGTTCTAGAATTATACCAGTGAAAAATTGGAAACAATCATCGGCATATAAGTTTATGTGTCACCACTGTTTTAGAATATAACTGAAAATGTAGAGCTGTTTAGAGTTCCAGAACAGAAAACATATACTGAAACTTGCTGCTGAGATTGATAGTCTCCTTCTGTAGCATAACGTGCTTTACACAACATAGAAGTATTATATTGGGTTTTATCGAGCTGTAGTTTTGAACGAAAAGCCTGTTAATATACCTTAGCATGCTTAGAAGTTGCAGCCACCTCTAAAAAAAATATTTGTAGCAATTATCTTTGAACTGGTAGTAAGTTAGTGATAATTGGTCACAGTATAGTGAACAATACAGCACAAGGTGTATTGTATACGGTATTTTCCAAACCTACAGACATATGGATAAAAGCTATCAATTCTAAATGCACAACAACACTTACCTCTAAAAGTTTTATTTGAAGCCAAATCTTTTGACGTAGAACTGATAAAAATTAATGTTGATGCATACAAGTTTACTGACAAGTTCTGTAATTTATAAGTTCTGTAATTTATTTTTTATTCAGATAAAAACCCTTACAGACATCCTACATCATATTCGATGCACACAAAAAAAAACAATATACACCAGGGCGCTATTTGCAGCAGGATGGCAACCATGGCACATCAAACCGACCACTATTCCTGCTCTCTAGTGGATGCCATGTCTGTTCTCATAGATGCAGGGCTAATGGCACATTCCATTTAGAGTCGGGTAGGGGTCCTCTTCCGCCCATTATTATAGTAAAAAGCCGCCGCAAAGCTGAACCCCCGAATTCCCGCCGGTGGAGAGGAGGAACGGAGTCCATCGTTTTAGTCGATCTCTGGGTCGAGTCCATCTAGGTCTAGGGTTTGCTCGTCGTCGATGTTCGGGCGGCGGAGTTAAACTATTCTAAGGAGTCCATTAACCTTTTTTAGGCTTGTTTTTCTGGTGACGCTAAGATGCGGAATCATAAGATGGAGCTAGGAGAATAATTTCTTCCAAAGATCTTCCGTTCTCCGATGGCGTCTACTCCGACATTTAGACTGAGAGGCTACAGACTTTCCACAGGCCTAATAATTGTTCTAGTTGTCTTCTTCGGGTGATGATGGTGTTGACCCTTTTAACTGAGGAAGATGTTCTTTAGTTTTAAAATCAGGCCTTGGGTTGTTCTAGAAGATGGAATCGGAGGATGCGTTTTAATGGGTACAATACATTCGGCATAAAGTAAGTCCTCCCAGTGGAGTTTGCATCCCGACGACGTTTGGGAAGCGGCCGATGGTGGTGACGAACGGATCTCTAGACATAGCAAGACGAACGAAGTTTTGAACTTCTTTGTAATTTTTCTTTTCTTTGCAATCCCAAGTTGTAAAAGGGCCGGTGTAAAGCTAGAGATTAATACATGTTCCTTCTAAAAAAAAAGATGTCTGTTCTCATAGATCTTGATTTGACTTCTCATGGAGCCGTTTATTGTTGGTGCTGCATGCACTGAGGGTGTGTTCAGTTGCCCAAAACATTTTTGCCCAAAACATTCGAGGTCATCTCACGACTGCCAGTGCATATGACGCCCAAATCCCACATTCATATAGCCATGATGCTTGATTTGACGGCAATTACTTTTACCTAACTGCATCACGTATTAGAGGAGCTGTCCAGTGTCCTTATTTTATTAATTTCTATAAATTCTTTAATAGAGCAGCTGGACGACAATCTAGTTTTAATAAATTTGTTTGGAGATGTAAATATTATACATATTTTCTACAAATCGAGTCAAACTTATAACACGAACACTCAAAACATCATCGATTTAGGAATAGAGGGAGTACTTGCTTATAAACAACTTTGAACTCTTGATTTTAATAACATTTGGTATTTTTTAAAGAATTTATAGAACCCAACAAACATTGCTTTTCATTAGCAACAAGTATATTTCGTTCACAAACAGTACGATATTTCTTTTCGTGATGTGCTCATTAGTAAAATTTTTATTTTTATGCCAGCCAGCGGAGGGGCGGCGCAGCCTGCTGGCTTGCTGGCCTGTCCACCAGCCAGGGGCGGCAGCAGCAGCCTGTTGGTCTGCCTGCAGCCGGGGGCAGGTGGCAGCCTGCTGGCTTGCTGGCCTGTCCACTAGCCAGGGGCGGCGGCAGCAGCCTGCTGGCCTGCCTGCAGCCAGCAGTAGTACTACTCTACTCTGGGATCTATAGGTGTTGGGCTAGCAGTGGGGGTGGAGTCCGGCAGGCGGCATGGAGTCGGCGACCTTTCGTTCTGCCGGTGGACGATTGCAATATGGATTTAATAGGAGTAGAGAATATATGAACTCAATCCATATACGGTGATAAGCTACTGAAGACCTTTGGCAGCATCATCCTTCTCGATTACTAATTGTCTCTTTAGTGCTAGAACTGAAAACAGAAATATACATCAGGCATAGTATTTTCCTTGCAGCCTTTGTAATTAACAAAGGCAAATAGCAAAAGCAAAAGCAAAAGAGACATCATCATTTTAGTAAGGAATAATTTTGTACTATAGTTGTTGTAGGCTGACAGGAAAGAGTAATTAATAAGTGCCTCCTAGCTTAGGTGAGGAATACAAAGAACGTGGCATAGAAGCATGATATGTGTACAGAACACCAAGGGTGATATAAGAGGAACTCACAAAAATATTATAGTAGACAACAGTGGATTACTGCAGGTGGATAAATTAGGGATCATAAGTGCCGAAAAACTAACATGCGAGGCAGCACGCTGTATCAATCTGAACCTGCACACCTGATTATTTTTCCAGCTTCTAATGAAGAAAACCAGCTTGCTGAACTGCTGCTAATACATTTTCTCTGATACCTGAAAGAGAAGCTAACACAGAGAAAGAACAAGCTGAAGGAATTCAACACTATTTTACCCTGATGCCTTGTGTTCAGGGCGTGCTAGTGTCACCTCTGATCAGTGCCTCTGAAGCTGGCTTTGATAACTGAAAGGAAAACCGAGTTGCACAGGGAGCTCAGATACAGCAGGCGCATATATAGACAGACTGGACAAAATGAAACAGAGAAAAACGGACTACAGAAATATGATTAAAAGACCAACAAAAACAAAGCAATCCGGAATTTGCTAGACCAACAAAACACATCAAACCGACTACAAAAATATGATTGGCGTTGGTACCAAGTCTAGGACCTATATCAAAGGGAAGTCAAGCCTCCCTGTATCATTATTATAGTAAAAAGAGCATGCAAAGCTGAACTCCGAATTAACAATTTTCACTTCCTGGGTTACATATCTAGATTGGCAATAAAAAATTATGCGATAAAACTATTCTAATTTGTCCATTAACTTTTTTTAGGCATTCACTGTACTAAGAGGAATCATAAGATATGGAGAAGTGATCTTACAAACGCAGGGTTTGACGGTATTTAGACTGAGATATTTACAGTTTTACACAGGCCTAATAATTGTTCTAGAAAAGTAATGAAGGGTTTGACGGTATTTAGACTGAGATATTTATAGTTTTACACAGGCCTAATAATTGTTCTAGAAGAGTAATGGAGTCTTTTAATAGGAATACAATACATAGGCATAATAGTGTTCCCAGGAGAGCATCACAGTCTTTCAACATAAACAGGTTATGTAGACATAGCAGTTGTCTTAGGAAAGTACTTAGTTTGTTATATATGAAGACCAATTAGTACAAGGAAAAGCTAGAAATAAATGAACTTTCTCGTTATTAAAAAGCAGGCCAAAGATCTAGAGACCGAAGGGGGACAAGAGCAGGACTACAACACCAACCAAAGAAGAAAAGCGACATGCTTTTCTCCTCTGTTTAGACTCCCTCTCCTAGTCTGTTTTGCTTTTGTGGAGTGCAGTCTCTCCTGCCCTCTTGGTAGCCTAGTTTTATTCTTTAGGCTCTCTTTGTACAGCTTTTTTCTGATTTGCAAATTTTATAAAAAGCTCTTACAGTGGGGTCTCCCCTGCTGTATTTTGAGGTAAAAAAACAACACCAGCTTATTGAAAACTACATAGATCATGTAGAAGTTCATATAGGAATAATTGACAGAAGTAAATGACTACATGTCTTCATCCAACTATATACTGAGTGGTACATATAGTCAAATAAATACCTTATTGATTGAAATGTTTGTTGATACCTTAGACGTAGAAATCTGTAAAGTGGGGGGCTGATAGACCAAAAATTAATTCTGTAACTCGAGGCTTCTCAGCTGATAGACCAAAAATTATAGTCAACAGAAATTAAAACCGTCTATTCTTTATTTTATCTTGGATTTTGTCAAATCTTTTGATGGTTGTTCTTTAGGCCTTTTAATGGCAGCTTATCCACCAGAATTTCAACAATTCTCAGTCAATGGAAGAACATGACAGTGGGGGGCTTTTGAAAAAGGGAAAATTACATCTGACAATCAGAAACAACTTCAGGTGTAATAAAGTACAAAATAGAGAAATTCAGTATAGCACCAATCACACAGAGAACGGAGTTTCAAATGACACTTACCGAAATCATGTTTTAGCTTCTCAGCTAGACTGGATACCTTAGATTGAATTTTTGAAAGCTTTGAGCTAGCATCTTCATACTCCTTACAAACACGTGAAGCCTCTAAAAAGGTAGGTACACAAATGTTATAGCATAAATCCCCCCATGACTCATGAAGGACAGGCTGATTAGAAACCAGCATATACAAATTACCTGACAAATCTTAAGGGGTCTTAAAAAAGTTGAATTGTTGCAAAACATTTTGTACAGTCTGCTGAATTTTGTCCAACCACGATGCATGTCCAGTCCCAAATGAAATAACAAATAAATATTAACAAATTAAAACCACATGAACAGAACAAGAGGAGTAGTAGTGTCATACTACGCTACCTGAGTGGACACAGTTTTATTCTGGGCACGTATGACTTCCCTCAATACTTTAAAAGCACTACTGAATAAACCTCTTTTTTAAGAAAGGAATTGCATCTTCATGAATCCCTATTCAAAGACAGTAGCGATTTCCAATAAAACTACAATATCATTACATGGTCCAATACAAAGAGGCCACAGGAGAGAGGTGAGGAGGAGGGGATGACCTAGCAGCAACGCGTCGGAGAGCTGAGGTACCGCCACATCCAGCTGCCAGAGACGAAGAACCCACGCGCATCCAAGGTCCACCAGAAGAAGAACCTAGGGTTCACTGTAGCACACAAGCATAGGCGGAGCGGGAAGAGGAGGCAGCGTTGAGTGGCAGCCACGCCGGCGGCCACCGGCGGGTCTGGTAGCGCCGCGCCACGGCTGGGGATGGCCGTTGCCGGGGGAGGGGCGCGGGCGGTGCCGCGCCGCACGCCGGGTGCGCCGTCGCGCCCCACCAGCGCCGCCGCCGCTGGCTTGCTATCGGGCCGTCACGCCGGCGCGCTGTCACGCTGAGAGATGGAGAGGAAGAGGAGGCGCAGGCAAGGGCGGGGGTGGGCGCAAGTCCCGCAAGTGGCGACGGCGGCGTCCTGCGGGAAGAGGAGAGCGATGGAGGTCGGGGAAAGGCACGATTTTTTTTTTTTTGCACGAAGGAGAATTGGAAGCCAAGTGCGTTTATATTTGCTTGCCGGGCTCCGAAGAGAAGCGGGTGAAGAGAAGGAGAAGCTGCTTCCAACAGAAGCCGCTCCAAGCAATCTGAAACGTCCAGCAACAGATCAGACGGTCTGCAGAATTTTTGACGACGTGTACACGGATTCTTCTTGGGAGCTTCTTTCAATTAAAACTACAATAATCATTACATGGTCCAATACAAAGAGGCCACAGGAGAGAGGTGAGGAGGAGGGGATGACCTAGCAACGCGCGTCGGAGAGCTAAGGTACCGCCACATCCAGCCAACCTCAATCTCGACGAATGAACCCACGATTTGCATGGGATGGGCCAAGGGCTCATGGTAGCAAACAAACGGTTGGAGACAACAGGGCAAAAGAACCTAGGGTGGTCACAAACACGCCCAATATCATTACATGGTCCAATACAAAGAGGCCACGGGGAGAGAGAGGTGAGGAGGAGGGGATGACCTAGCAAAGAACGCGTCGGAGAGCTAAGGTACCGCCACATCCACCGCCCGAGACGAAGAACCCACGCGCATCCAAGGTCCACCGGCCAGCGGGTTCACCGCATAGCGGAAGAGGAGGCGGGGATGGCCGCCGCCGCATGGGGGCGGGTTCAGGGCGCCCACGCCGGTGGGGCGCCGGGGGGGCGGCGGGCGTGTCGCCCGCCCACCAACGCCGCCGCCCGGGGCTTGCTATCGGGTCGCCACGCCGGGCGCTATCACGCCGATGGAGAGGAAGAGGAGGCGCAGGCAAGGGCGGGGGTGGGCGCAAGTCCCGCAAGTGGCGACGGCGGCGTCCTGCGGGAAGAGGAGAGCGATGGAGGTCGGGGAAAGGCATGATTTTTTTTTTTTGCACGAAGGAGAATTGGAAGCCAAGTGCGTTTATATTTGCTTGCCGGGCTCCGAAGAGAAGCGGGTGAAGAGAAGGAGAAGCTGCTTCCATCAGAAGCCGCTCCAAGCAATCTGAAACGTCCAGCAACAGATCAAACGGTCTGCAGAATTTTTGACGACGTGTACACGGATTCTTCTTGGGAGCTTCTTTCAATTTAAACTCTTAAATTATATTGTGCCCCATCCGAAAGCCAATAGAATAATGACCACGGGAAAAAAAAAAAGCAAGCCATCTTTTGAATACGTGCAAGCTAATTGGAGTAATATATAGTTTTGTTACGTGCTATAATTCATTCTATATTATAATATATTTTGATTTTTTTCTAGATATATTAATTTTACTATTTGTCATACACTCATACTATTGTTAAAGAGGCTCTAACAGAGACACCATATTAGTTTGTTCTAGACGTGTTAGAAAAAAAAAAGTAAATCATAAAAATTTCCAAAATAATAGGATGTTAAAATGTCTTATGACCCCATTCGAAATTATAGGACGTTAGATATACACTATTTAGATACATAGAAATAAATAAATAATTGCTTCAGTACTTTGCCTGCATGCATCCCAATTTCTCATCTGCAGTCAAAATCTGTACCCATATCTTTCCTTGATTATTACCATCGGTCGGTCTTAATCTTGCTTTCATTTCCACTGTTGCCATATGCATAGAGTAGTCTCACGTGGTATCTGTACGTGTCCACCATTCACAAAGCATGCCAAGAAGGAAGGCATCGATCGGGGACGGCGGTACGGTTTTCATTTCGCTTGCACGCGCCCTGACGCACACCACCACCTCACACACACACACAGTATAGCGGTGCGGTGTCCGATCGAGCCGCTAGCCGTTGTCACCCATAGCAAGGACGAACACGAACACGGAGGCAGAGGCAGAGGGTCTCGCTGCGCCGGACCTGCTAGCTACATTCCGCGTTCAAGCTAGGAGTGCAGAGTGATGAGCATGCGCCGGCCATGGCAACTACTGCAGGGACGCATGTACTCTACCTGCAAGGAAACCATTCTTTTACTACTACTACTACATGCAAGGACGCATACTACGCATGAATGAACAGTTTCGTCCGGCTTGACCCGATGTAGTACTATCGAGATGCGCATGCATGAACCAGACAAAACAATCAAGAGCAGCGGCCCCCCGGCCCTATGCGGCAAATTTTTCTGAACACGCCCCACCCCCACCCCCCCCCCCCCAACACGCCCCCCCACTCAGCCCTCACCCCACAGACAAGAAAACATGAGACGTCGCTTCAGTTCGTCGCCCAATTACGTGCAGGTGGATCGAGCACAGCAGAACTTCGCTACGTGCCCGCGTCCTGCCGTTGATCGCGCGCCATCCCGTCGCCCCGTTAACGTTGTGGTGTCGCGCGCGGCCCGCTGGAGCAGCCGAATTCCTAGTTTCCGACGCCACCGAGCATGCAGCAGCCGGGCGGAGCTAGGCGTTGTTTCTATGTCAGCTAACCCTTATTGTTTTTGCAAAATCAGTAGAAAATCACTATTATACACTATTCTACGAAATGAATATATGAAAGAAAGACCTTAATTAGCCTGTTTCTTAATTTGTTTGTTTCATTCTTTTTACCCGATCGCGGCTTGTTTGAAAGTTATAGCTGTAAGAACATGGCATTGTTCTTTTTATAGTGAATTGATTGAACCTAGTGTCAGCAGGCCTCTGATTTGGATAAAATCTTTAATGAGTACAGCCCGCTAGCTTACTCAGATCCCATGGTGAAACACGTTCCAAATGAGTAGTGTATTGATTGAACCTGATGAGTACACACGTTCCATATCCTTGCTTGGATCCAAATTCTGCACTGATCTCGCAATCAGGCCTTTTGGATTTCCCCAAGCAGGACGAAGTGCAGTCATGGCTGTTTGTATGTGGGGGTCAATGGCACGGTCTGAGAAAGTTAAAGTTTCCTCCACAGCATCATCAGCTACGTACTGTCAGCACTTCCCTTTCTTCAGAAGTAAGTTTCAATCGGCTCAACGGATCAGCCATGGAATCCATCCCCGTGATTTCTTTATCCCCAATTTCTTTGTCCATACCCTGATTGATTCAACTTTTCCAAAAGCCTCCATGATAAAGCTCAGTTGACACTTGAACAGAGATCGAGCTAATAAACCTAGCCACTCCTCCAATCGCAGACCAAGGACGGGCAGCAAAGCCAGTCCTTGATAACCAATAGAATTCTTTCTAGACTAGCTATTTGTAAATATGTCTTGATGATAACCAATAGAATTCCTCCTAGACTAGCTATTTAAAGACCATTGAAGACGCTCTTAATCGTCCCGAGTCGCAGAGAAGATCTAGAGATTAGCCAAGGTAAACAAGGAACAAGAAGTAAAAAACTGTGAAACCTATTCTTCTTGAGAGGACCCCCAAAAGCAAACGGACGGTGAGAGCCGACCTTGGGATTGGAGAATATCGTACGCTTCATCAGCTCAAAAGTAGATTCCAACTCGAAAACCCCGGTCCATGGCCCATGCATGCTGCTGCCCATGAGAGAGGGAGAGAATGAATCTAGCTTTAGATTTTGTTTGGATCTTTGTGCACCGCCCATCGACGCGTGAAGAGACAATGAAAAGCACAGGCCGGGTTTCTGCGGCTCGGTGCCACCCATCTTTAAAATGCGAGCACAGCGTGCACTGGTACTACTGCGACTACAGATCGAAGAGAAGACATGGGGGAAGGGACGGGAAGAGGACAGTGAACCGCCGGAGGAGATTATCGTATCGACGACGGCAGACTTTTTTTTTTTTTTTGAACACCGCCAGGAGCAATGGCATATCATGTAAGACTCGTATTGGACACCTGTACTGACCGCATGCTCAAGTATAGATGAGACTGTCTAAGATTTCTCAGAACGCGTCTGCCGAGCACACACGCACACACACACTACTCACACACACGCTCGGCTCCCTCTGGGGAAAATCCCCGGTGCAGCACCCAGGTTGCCCAGACTGGGAATCGAACCTGGGTGGGTGAGCTCCACGACGGGAGACTCCACCACCGCGCTGGAGGCGCGTCCGCGACGACGGCAGACTGACTGGAAAGGGATCGATCAGACTGCTGTGGACGACACGCGTGGGGTTGTGGAGACGCCGAGGCCCTCGGCTGTACCGTAGGCGGCGGAGGCACTGTTGGAACGGACCCGCTGAACCGCGCACGCGGCCGGCGAGGTCCAATTCCATGGAGGGAGGGACACACGGATAGCCTCGCCGCCGGGCATTTCCGCGATTAGGAGGTAGGTATACGATAACTAAAGCTTTTGTACGCACCAAGTTACTACCAGTTGAGATTTTTTTTCTTGACATAGTATGATACTGGAGCATTGAATTGAAAGCAGTTGAACAAACCCAAGCGACTACTTATTGTACTGCCCCTGTTCTTGGGGTAAAAATATATAATCCTACAAAGGAAGAGAAATAAAAGAAAGTATATTCAACATTGATGGCTGCTTGCTGCTGAAGGCGGCCGGCCGCGGCCATACAGTAATCGATGTCGGGCATGTATAAGTGTTTGTTATTAGATCCATGATAACTTTGCATAAACGGATATTAAATTAAATTTTAAGTTTAATATATACTCCCTCCATTGCAATGTAACTTGTACTTTTCAGTCCTAAATTAAAAGGTTTTTTTTCTAAACATACTACCATATAATCAAGGTGTTTAACAAAAGTTATATGAATAATCTAGAAAAGTAAAAGTGTCTTGTAATTTAGAACAGCAGGATAAGTTGTTTTACTTTTGTCTTAAATTAAATGTGCCAATATCAAACAAGATTCCAAATGATATTAAGTATAAACTATTTCATAATATATAAATTTCATCTCTTGTTGCATGCAGGAGCCCAGGCATGCACCACTTGAGCGAGTGGCCGCACGTGCGCCCATGCATTAACTTGCACAAAGGATGGCATTGGGAGCTGAGGAGAGTGCAGGCACGTTAGGGGAAACCAGAGAGTGAGATAGCTTTCGCACGCTGTGGATGATTCATGTCCGAATGTTTTAGTGGTAGAGATAGAGATTTCCTCGAGCTCTCCTACGAATCGCTCCACAAAGCTGTGTGTCGAGAACAGACTCTAGAACTCATTCTTGTGAATCGCCTCGCATTCCGCAAACCATATTGCCCACAAGCGAACGACCATCCTTGTGATCTCCTCCTGCTTCAATTCATCGAGCTCATAATCTCCACCAGCCAGCCACAAGCGTCTGGGCACTGTGTCTGACTCAGAAACTCAGTAATACTCTTGCTCTCAAAAGTGCCCAGACAGGCCTCCACGAATCAACGGCACCAACCAGACAACAACAAGCATCCAAGGCCATATTCATATGGTGCGCACCACCCTGTCCGAATAGATGAGTGTCTACTGTGCTGTTTTCGTCACGGGCGGAAGGTATTGGGGGGTAGAGTTCGAGGAACCTACATGCCTCGATGTCGAGATATCTTTTTTCAGCATCGGCGGCTGCAATGTATAAATCGATGCTTCGAGCTTCTCTCTCCTATTTGAAGCATCGCTATCTTGTAACGTTGCGGCTCCCTGTCCGCCCATTATTAGGCTACCACCCCAGTCCACTGGACATAGAAGGAGAGACTAGTAGTAGTAGAGGAGTGAGCCAGGGAGGAGAGGAGGAAGAAGAAGAAAGACGAGGGGAGAAGCTAGCTAGACTAGCAAAAAAATCGATAATGACGTGTTACCATCACGTACACTATTAGCTGAAACGCATAGATAAGAACAAATGTTCGAATGGGGTAAGTATTATTGATCGTGTAGTTTTCAAGTAGTGTATAGTGTAGCTAGTACAAACATCAGGGCGGTGGTGTCTTCGGTCATGGGCACTAATCTGGCCGTCTCGGTATGGACTTTGACTCTTTGAGTTTCGGTATTGCTGGGACTCGGACATGTCCGGCCCCAACCCGCGCCGAACACGACGACGACGACGCTCCCCCGCATGCTCCGCCCACGCGAGGCATGTCCCTCCCCCGGCCGCCGGCGGCGACGACGACGCTCCTCCCCCCCCCCCGCCCGCGCCTCCTTCCCGGCGAGCTCCTCCCCCACCCGTAGGTCCTCGTCCTCCTCCTCCTCTCCAACTCCGGCGAGCTTCCCCCTCTCTCCATCAACTCCGGTAGGGTGTAGATCGCCGGCCGGCCGGGGGAGGGAAGATAGGTGGTGGGGATGTAGGCGGGCGGCTTAGGGTAGCCGGGCGGGGGGGGTGGGCGCCCGGCCGGTCTAGGGCGCGGGGCGAGCCTCGCCGGAGCCGGAGAAGGAGGTGGCGGGGGAGGAAGAGGGCGGCCGCCACGGGCCCTAGCTCACGGAGCTCCGGCGAACCCCTAGCACCGGCGGCGGGGCGGTGGGCGGCAAAGGGGGGGCGAGGGCGCGGGGAAGAAGGAGGCTTCGGGAGGACGGCGTCCGAACGCACGCCGGCGTCCGGACGTCCGGACGCTGCCCTTACCCTTTGAGTTTGCTTTTCAAATTATCTTAAAGAAGAGTTTCATGGCACACGTTGTTAGCTAGCTTTTGTGTGAATTGTGATGGATCCGGTGGGCTATGGTCCAGTACACGATATGGCAGCAGGTCTGGTTGTCTTTCATTGTGTTAGAAGTAAAGAGCGAGAGACAATCGAGAGATGCAAATGATGTCTGTGTATTCCTTTGAACAGTGTTGTACATATATATACAAGATACAAGGCCCATGTAGGCGGTTACAATTGTGAAAGAGAGTTACAAGTGTGAAAGAGAAGGGGTGAAGAGACACCCTTTGGATGAAGAGGCACCCCTTGGATGAAGAGATGCCCTTTGGACTAATCCCTAATTGATCACTAATAATAATTCCCAATACTCCCCCTTGATCAATTAACTTCTTGTAGTCTTCACTGTTCATCTATTATGCACCATTATAAATCTTTAGAAAACCCTGTGGGAAAAACCAAAGTAATACCGATATACCAGGCAAAACTCCTTAAAACCCAGTGGGAAAAATAAGAAGAAACACCATGATATATAATCACCAATGTTATTAGACCCTTTGAGATAAACTCAAAGCCTTAGTCTAAAACACCTTGACCATAGGGTCAATATGCTTCAAATATCATCTTCCAAAAAACCCTGGTGGGGAAAAATAGATGATATAGCATATATCTTTGTGTGACATTGCCTCATAAAAAACTTTATATGAGAAACCTCAAAAGGAAAAACTCATACAAAGAAAAGAGTACAATGCATCTAATGTCCTAATATCATCCACCAAAAAACCCCTATAGGGAAAAATAGATGATATGATATAATCTTGTATTGATATTGATGAATGATGGTAGCACCACAAAGATGTACCATTCTTATATTTCTAAAAACTTTATATGAGAAAACCATATGGAAAAACTCATACAAAGAAAAGAGTGCAATATGATGTTTGCAACAAGTTATTAATCAGAGAGACTCTCCCCCTGATACTAGCAAACCTCAAAGTAAATTCATACCAATGCACTCAACACAAAAAATGTGGAGTATGTTAGATTCTATGAATATCTTTGCAAGATAATCATAAGACTTAGCTTGCAATGTTCATGTGCCCATACTATGTATGGAACAGAACCTTCTTAGTGCAAGAATATTGTACTAAGTACAACTTGTCACCATCTATACAACATAAGTGGCAATACCTTTATAGATAATGATTATTGATTCAATAGAATCAATACCACATAATCTTAGTATGTGATAGGTCATTACGTCAAGCTAAACACATTCATGTGAAGTCTTTGTATAATACAAAATCAGAATGATTGATGGAAATGACCACTAATGTCTATTTAAAGACTTCTAAAATGGTCTTTCCTCATGTACATTAAGCCTTTTCAATGATCTGGGATTTGGGGATCTAATAGATAACCAAAATCATTATATCCAACTGGATCATGAGTTCTTCCAAATGAACACACCATGATCACTTGTGCTATTGAGATATCTAAAGATATTCTTAACTTTAATCTACCAACATTTGGTAGGAGTGGCGCTGCTACTAGATAGCAAATCATTGCAAAATAATATCCGGCCGGGAACTTTTGCAAGATATATTAGCGCATCAATAGCACAAAGATAATAGACTACATGTCCCAATATCTCATCTCAATCACTATGGCATAAAACAATTTTCCTCTATCTAGAGGTAGGCAACCATAGGATACCTTCATATCGAATTAGTCAATATGATCTGGATATAGATAGCTTTTGTACAAAATCTAGAGAGAAGATGCTTGGATCATAAACACAAAATGAAATTTTGGTTTAGTCCGTATCCTCCATCTCAAACTCCGTCTTTAGATTACCACGTGCTATCAATATGTGTTCATAAATCAATGATGTCAATGTTATTGGCCATCATATAACGCTATAAAAATCCAATCAAGGACTTCAAAAATAAACACCCACGTGTAATCAATCTTGTATCCCTTCAGAATAAGGAATACACTCACAGTCGATTGTACCAAATTCTACTTAACTGCTTTAAGTCATATATTGACTTAAACACTACATAATATATGTTGCGATTTTATTTACGAGAATTGGGAATGTGAACTCCTTCCTGGAAGCTTCACAAATCAACCAAATCAAGTGATCATATAAATATATGCAATCATGACATCTATCAACTATCAACTGCAATGATAGATGCTTTTGTACTATCAATTAAAATATAGTATCAGAAACTTATAACTTACTACAGAGAATAAGTTGCATTGAAAATCAATGCCTAGGCTTTGCGTAAAACCCTTTGTGCTACTAGTCTTGCTTTGACCTCACCACCATGTTGTTCTCAATCCATTCTAGGATGAAAACACTTTTGTACCCACAAAGATAAAGGTACCATGAGGTTTTGGCATCATAGCCTAAGATATTTCTTTTTTTTGGTGAGCAAGACTATCTCTCGTATGTATTACATCACTCAACAAGTTCCAGTAAGAGTGAGCTGTTGACACTCCTTAGCGTCAACTTTTACTAGGGCTTTTTACCTGAAGGAAAACAAGAAAACACACTAGTCTTGGGTTTTATCTGACAAATTCCACGAGTTTTGCATATTCTATATTTTCTAGGGTGATTTTCAGAAAAGCTGAAAAAGAGGGATTCTAGTACATAATTATCATGAAATTGATCCACGTCGGAACTACATCATCATCGGACTCGGGAAGGGTCTAGAAGACACCCGAAGCGGCGGGGCCCGCGAGGGAGCCTGGGTGGGGGCCGCCCGGCCCACCACTGGGCCTGGCCGGCGCCCTAATTCCACCGATGGCCGCCGCCTTTCCGGAGTCTTCCTCCCACGATTCCTTGGAAGCCAATCAAAGCATCCCTACGTCGATTTTAGGTCGGTTTGATCCGACGGTGCACATGAGATGAAGACGCGGATCGCTGACGTGGCGGTTCCTTGCCCCCTACTCCACCTCGGCCTATATAATGACGCCCCAAGGCCCCTCCAAGAGGCATTCTACACCCCGGTGCTTCATATTCTCTACATAATTAGGGTTAGGGTCCCTCTAGTTGATCTAGTCTAGTTCATCTAGTTCTAGTTCATCTAGTTGTAGCAATTAGGAGAGACTAGTTCTTCTAGATCTAGTTTTGTTTAGAGATTAGAGAGATTGAGTAGAGGAGTAGAGATTCTGGAGGAGCTCCGGCCTGTCGGCGCTTCTTCGTGGCTGTATTCGTCTGGATTCAGCTTCCTCGCCCGGAGCTGCGTTCTGAGGTACTTTTGTATTTACCATTCTGATTCAAGTAAGCAATTTGTTCTTATTCGTTCTTTGGTTCACATCTCATATTGAGTACTTTGATCTATAGGACGCTGTAGGTTAGAGTTGTATTTCGTAGTGTAGGCGTGGTGCCTAGGCTAGATTTACTTGTGAATGTCCCCTGATCAGCCGGATAGGTGGTAGCTCACGCAGTGACTTTATAGCTGCGTTGAATCCTCTCAGAGTCCCCGTCCCGTTGATAGGACCGATAGGCTTATAGGTGCTTGGTAGGAGATTACTCTGTTTCTTCTCCTATTCGGGTTACTTGTCCGATAGGACGATATTATACAAAGTTTACCGGTAGTTGGAACTAGAGTACATTAGCTATTTCCTTTTTCTTGATATGATCTAGCCTAATTGTAGGGTTAAGTCTATAGACGTTGTCATCATCACAACTGTTCCCTGTGGATACGATATTTAAAACCTCCGGGTAAAATGTGACACTGGTATGATATCTGTGCGCTTGCGGATAATCCTACTTAAAACTTATTTAATGGAGTGCAGTTAAAAATACCAACAAGCATTTTTGGCGCCGTTGCCGGGGAACGGTTTGCTGATTTTGACTTAGTCTAGCTTAATCTTGTATTATACTTTTATCTTTTCTTATTTTATCCTATTCTCTTTATTATTTTTGTGTTCATCCTTATGGATGCTTTTAATTCTATTCCTATCTACTTTTATGGCATGCGTGAAAGCTTCGGGCCACCAAAATCTGATGAGCCTATCATAACACCTGTCTATGAGCTGCACCCATGTCTAATCAAAATGATTCGGGATAAACCCTTCTCGGGAGAAGGCAATGAAAACCCATACTTACACTTACGAGAATTGAGCGGACACATTGCATGCTTGCACATTGCTGGCATGTCTAATAAGACTATTAGATGGAAGCTTTTTCCGTTTTCCTTGACAGGAAAAGCTAAACTTCGATATAATCGAGCCGTAGGGAGTATGCAAGGTGATTGGGAAATGTTATACTCTGAATTCTGTTTACACTTCTTTCCCATCTCTAAGGTAGCTAGCCTTCGAAAAGAGGTTCTAACTTTTAGACAACTAGAACAAGAATCTCTTAGTAAATCATGGGAGCGTTTTAATGAACTTATCACATTTGGCCCTGACCTTGGTTTTCCAGACCCCATGCTTCTTCAACATTTTTATTTGGGTCTTACCAAGGAATCTAAGGACTTCCTTGATTTAGCCTCTGGAGGAGCTTTTCTTCACTTGCCTATAACTGAAGCCAGACCGATGCTAGAAAAGATTGTTCAAGCCTATTCTGAGCTCTCTGAGGAAGAGAAGGAATCATCTCCCGAACAAGAAGAGGAAGTTTTGGTAGCTGAAACACAATCACCCCAATCCCAAGATTTAGCTATCAATCCTAAACCATCAAAACCTCACAATGATGATTTAGACTTCCAATTAGCTAAGATGCTCGTACATCGACATGAATCAGACCTTCTTAGAAGAGCATCTTGGAAAAGGTATCCTCAACTTCCTTTCCCTCCTAAAAGACATCAAGAAGAATACATGGATGGCATGTCTAGTGACACCATAGAAGGAGAGCTAAGCCACTCAAGAATTAATCATATCTTCTCCCCTTCTATACCCACATTAGATAACTTATCTAAATCCAGCTTTAAACCCATCCTTAATCCTGATGATCCTTTTTATACTCTCTCCCCTAAGTCTCGTAACGACCCTAAAAACTCACTAGAATACCCAAAGTATAGGAGTCATGAAGACTATAGAAATGATCAAGAAGAGCAACGTCGACAATGGCACGAATGCATGGAACATATGAAAAACTCATTTGCCATTGTCAAAGAATGGATGGAGGAGGACGAGGCCTTAATGTTAGCATCCGAACTTGGTCTAGATTCAAATGGTGAGCTTAAATCAATTTCCTTAATAAATAGAACTCACCCAAGTTCGAAGGAAGCTTTAGACGAGACCAATCCTAGAGGCATCAATTCATGGGAAATCCTAGAAGATAAAACATCCAATGAATGTCATAGGCATGAAATAATAGAGATGAACCTGTTACCTATAGACACCCATGAAGAGACACCCTTGGAGTTTAAAAAGGGAGATCATATCGACGAGCATGGCAGTTATGTCATTAACACCCTATCAGACCTGTGGTCATATGAGAAATCTCCTGAATTTTTTGGTCTCTCTAATATTACCACACACGAGATCTTCAACCCCCTTATTTTACCTGTTTATAAAATCATTAAGAGGGTGGTTGTAGATGCATATGTTTATCATAAATATTATAGATCTCGTTGTAATCTTGATATAGGCGCACAAAGGCTAATGTTCTAGATGAAACCACCTCACCAACTTGAAGTACAATAATTAGAAGGTTTTCTAAAAACAACTTTGTAATAATCACTCTAAAAAAATAAATTGAGTTTGTACCTTTAGCATAATTGTCAAAATATTCCTTTGGATATTTTTGTCACTAACCATTTCAGGTTTGACGTAAGAAAATGAATAATGGCAAAGGATGACAGCTATGACCAACCAATCATTATGCAACTTTGACATCCACTCAAGCTTACATTTACTTTACAAAATTCAAGCTTGGGGAATGACCTTATTTAGAAAATCCTATATTGCTAATATTGGTTGTCTCTACCTTTATTCAATTTATTAATCATACTCTTTCATCTCTGTTTGAATAACACTCGATAAACTTTCATGTTACCTTTATTTGGTATAGTATACTTAAGGTTTGGAGAAATTTCATACTCCTTTTGAATTAGGCATGGTGCTTAGTTTAAACTGTTTTCTTGAGTCATAATTAGACAAGGTGTTTAGTTTGATTCTTGAACTAAGAGGTGTATTGATTTTACTTTCAAAGGCTTTTTGAATTAAGCGTGGTGCTTAGGTTAGAATGCCTTCCTAAGTCAAATTAGACATGGTGTCTAGGTTGATTTTTAAACTAATAATATATTGTAGTAGACATTGGATATTTTATAGACTAGCCCCTGTAGGAAAATTTTCAAAATCAATTTGGGTAAGTCATAAGATGAATTCAAATTAGAGATGAAGTAGGGTACATGCCGAACTTTAACAGCTTTGTAGAAGAAGACACAGCTCATTTATCATAAATGAAAGAACTGTGAGCATTAATGATTCATTCACTTTATCTTCTACTACAAGTTACTTTGCCTCGAGCCATGTTCGTACAAAATATGATCTATGCTAAAATAATATTAATATTATCTTCTCATTAGCATAGACAAAAGAAAATAAAATAATGGACAAGCAACCCGTGCTCAAAATTTATATACTCCTTCGGTATGTGCTGTCCACTAATCTATTGCGGGCGTAATAATAACTGGAGTGAAAAGAGTCAAAAGATCAAAAAAAAGTAAAAAATGGCAAAAGAATGAGTGCAATAGAGGAGCCAAGAGGTCTATGAACAACTCAAGATGCAAATGAAGGAAAGCACCACCAGGTCAATTACCCTTCATCACTTAGTGCCATCACGCTCTAATAATGAAGAAAATATTCTAAGGTAAGTGGTCACTTTGCTCTTCTCTTGATCTTGGCGCACGCATAAATGCGAACACAAACCTGTTAGAGTTACAACTTAAATTGATAACCTAATTAATTCAACATGCTTTGTTCTTTAAGATTGTTCATGGCACCATCCTCTTAATCTCAGTCTTAACCACACAAGCTAAAACATTATATTTGGTCTTGGAAAGATGATAGTCATACTTATTTAAAAATTTATATAGTGATAGACAATCCTTCCATTGGTCAAGCAATTTCATTCTTTTCTATCATGTGAACTTAAATGTAACATTAAATGCTTAATCTTTTGATCTCACCACTCATGTCATAAATACACAATTCATGTAACACCGATTTTATCTTGTTCAATATGCCTAAGGATAGAGAAAAATAAATAAAAAAATAGATTTGGTTCTGTTGGTATTTTTCCACCAAAGAGCCCATGCACTTGATCTCTACCCTGGTTTTACAAACGGGACAACACATCGAGCAAAATTTATTAATTCTACAAGTGAGAGTTCTCGTGAACATGCACACTTTGAACAAGATGTTTTGCCAAATATAATTAAAGCTCTACTTCAACTTGTTGGCCAAATCAAAGAACAAAGGTGACATCATCATCACTAGAGGTATGCAACCATCACGACCTCCATCTCTCAAGATGGAGAGATACACAAGAGTGAAAGAAGAAGTTCTCGGTAAATTTAAAATTCCGCACCCTTGCCATAAGGTAATATGGTAGTTATCTAATTAATTAGTATTTCTATCTACATTAATAATTTTACTTTAATACATTCATCTTCATAAATATTAAAAAAATAAAAACATTTATTGCTTCAATTCTTGCATCATAAAATATTGAAATCCCCACGTGAATAAACTTATGGTAACCCTATAGGAATATTTACTGTGGTGGCAAGAAGAATAATAAAAATAATAATAGCATCTGTATTTACTCTCTCGCATTATGAAAAAAAAATCTAAGCCCCATAAGAATAAATATTCTCTGTGGAGGCATAAAAATATAATATTCATACATTTAATTTTGGCATAATTAATCTAGAAAATCCTAAAAAATGAGAATCCTACTAGAACCTGTCAATTCAAATCAACTCAAAGAATAATCAATCACTTATTTGCTGACCGCTAACCCATTATTAAATTCGAGCCTCGAGTTTTTGGTTTTCTTGTTGGAGTATAATTATGCAGAACAACATTATGACAAGAAGAGAGTCTATCGCTGGCACCCACCAGAACATTCTTTGGTTAGCTCACTCTAATGACCATCAACAACGAGTATTGCAAACATCTAGCTTGGGGAGGAGCATCCCTTAGTTATCGGGTAACTATACCTAAGCGATTATCGAGTCTATTTTATATAGTCATAAAATACCAAAAATATGTGAGCACATGAAGGTTCACAATAGTATCATAAAAAAATATAAAAATACCAAAAATATATGGACACATGAAGGTCCATGTCTTTAGAGTCATGTGAGTCCAATAGAAATAAAAAGATATTTATCTATATATTAAGGTGTGAACATAGAGTGTGTCTAGTTAATAAGAGTCAAATAAAAACTAGAGAATATTAAAATTTTGTTTTAGAGATGATGAATAGTTGCTCTACTGTAATTCCTTTCAAGTGTCTAGTTTTTAACCATGAATTCTCCTGAGTTTTGGACATGACTACGTTGATATAAAAATTTACTCTGAACCTAAAATTTATGGAGGCATATACTTGACCTAAAGTCTAGGTAATTTATTGATATGATACATAAAGGTCTAAGCTGCTATTTATCTTATTCCTATCATTATTAAGTTCTGGAGATTTATTTTAAAAACTCAAAACCTTACATGATGAGCTCTTGTATGATAAAGTTTAAATTCCTACCAAAGCCATATATGATACATTTAGAATTAGAAAAACCTTTGCACATTCATGCTGATTGCTTTACATTGAGTTTAGTCAACCTTTGGAATATACCTTATGAGAGTCTTGTCATGCTTTTAAAATCAAGATCACTCACGCACTCCACCCACATATGCATTACTCCTACTCTAGGATGTAAGCGCAGTCATTTCCACTTTCATCTAGATCCACCTTAAAAATGTTTTTTCTCCTACACTGGGAGTAAAACACCCAAAAATATACCCTATAGGACAGCCCCCATTTAATTGCTCTAAATTCTTATCATTATCTCTCCAATTATTATTTGTATTCAAAGGATGCATGTGGCTATGTAAAAGTATTAAAAAAAAGGGAGTAAAAGATGGATAAGTGTCCCAGCAATTAAAACAATGGGTACACAGATGCTCGCCTCCTAGATAAAATTAAAAAAAAAGAAAAAAAAAGAGAGAGAATAAAGATAGCCCATGTTTTTCCCGCGAAAAGTTTTAAGTTTTAAAGGAGGGAGTTATTTTCAAAGAGCAAAAGTAGAATTAGGATTAGCCACTAAATACCATAAATACACCTATCCACCATATTCCATACACATGCACATCTTGATTTGATTGTATGCCTCGATTCTCTTTAGATCTATTGTTTGACTTTACAATATATGAATTGCAAGTATGATCATCCTTGTTATTGCCATTCCTACGAGCTCCACTACAAATGCTTAGTTGTAGGAAGGCATGACATTATTAATGCCTCAGTGAGATCCATAAATACCATATATAATAAAAGACTTGAGGGTGTCATACAATTATGCTTTGAGTTTTATTGCGAAAATTTACAAAACTCCGGAATATTGGTACTGTGAAGAATTTGAGACATAGTGCTTGACTTGATTGTTCTATCTTTTGATTGCTCAAGACTTATGCAAAAGCTGTAAAAGCTCCATAGTTAAAGGAAAAATGGGTAAGTTTGAAAGTTAGAGCAGTTTTGTCTAAAGCCGGAGGAAAATTTATGTTTAAAAGCAAGTGTACTTAAAAGAAATACAGGTATTGCAGCAACTCCTGATCTAAATATTTTAATAATTAGGCTTGGGTTGTTTGCTAAGGGACTGGCAAAAGGTAACCTTGGGGGTTATTGTTGACACTCCTTAGCGTCAACTTTTACTAGGGGCTTTTTACGAAGGAAAACAAGAAAATACACTAGTCTAGGGCTTTATCGACAAATTCCACGAGTTTTTGCATATTCTCAGATTTTCTAGGGTGATTTTCGTAAAAGCTGAAAAAGAGGGATTCTAGTACATAATTATCACGAAATTGATCCACGTCGGAACTACATCATCATCGGACTCGAGAAAGGGTCTAGAAGACACCCGGCGGCGGGGGCCCGAGGGAGCCTGTGGGGCCTACCGGCCCCACCAGGGGCGGCCGGCGCCCTAATTCCACCGATGGCCGCCGCCCGGAGTCTTCCTCCCACGATTCCTTGGAAGCCAATCAAAGCATCCCTACGCCGATTTTAGGTCGGTTTGATCCGACGGCGCACATGAGATGAAGACGCGGATCGCTGACGTGGCGGTTCCTTGCCCCCTACTCCACCTCGGCCTATATAATGACGCCCCAAGGCCCCTCCAAGAGGCATTCTACACCCTGGTGCTTCATATTCTCTACATAATTAGGGTTAGGGTCCCTCTAGTTGATCTAGTCTAGTTCATCTAGTTCTAGTTCATCTAGTTGTAGCAATTAGGAGAGACTAGTTCTTCTAGATCTAGTTTTGTTTAGAGATTAGAGAGGTTGAGTAGAGGAGTAGAGATTCTGGAGGGTGTGAATATGAGTCGAGTTTAGCTTGGCTAGTTAGATTCCTTGTGATCTAATATGTTTACCGATTGAGTCTTGGACTTGAGGCATGTGATCACATGCATTATATTTTCCTCGGTTCCAATCAGGATTTATTAGGGTATGAAGATTTCACTAACCCGTATTTCCAGATGTAATTAAGTGCTTGCATTTTCTTGATTTTTATTCATTGGTAGGTGATATGATGTCCTCATTGTAAACGAGGTGTTCGTGATGACTCTATCTATCGTAAAATATATATGTTGGCTTATTTATTCATGGCTGCTCATAAGAATAGCCTTTGTATATGGCCATAACCCATAGGGGTGAGTATGTGTATGTAGAATGCAATCTACAAAAAAAGATAGATTAGGATACATTAATGTATTGGCTCGATCATTATAGTTGATTTGGACTATTCGGATCAACTTGGAGGTTATTTTAATTACCTCATTACTATAATGCAGAAGTGATTCAAACAGGACCTAAAAAGCTATGGTGATGTTTAATTTGGTCTGCTGAAATCAAGCTGCGGTGCGATCTCTTGTAAGGCAAATAAAGCATCATTTGTTTGGTTTGCTTTTTTTTTGCACTTAGATTAGAGTCGTCGGCAAAGTGTAATTAGTTTTTTTTTTGTGACGAAAGAAAAGCGCTCAGTATAGCATGCAGTGACACACCGACACGCCCCCAACCTCGCACGCAGCTCATTAGTGATATGGCCCGCAACCGTCCGTGGGCCAAGCCTGCCGCAGCGCCGGAGGCCTGGACTAGCACTCGCCACCCGACCCGCACGGTGGCAGCTCCAAGTGTGTCTTCAAATCGAACCATACGCTGAGTGACGCGTTCGATAAACGAACCGAGCACACTACGGACATCGAACCATGGGATGTCGAGCAAAAAAGCGACTCTTGTTTTTCGGTTCGCACCATGGGGAATAAAAAAGTGAAGCACAACTCCCAAGTCACTTGCAAGCAAGGAAAGTGTATATTTTTAATTGTTTCGTGGACCCCGCTAACCGATGCTTACACTGGAAAGAACGAACCATTCTCAAAATCGATTTCAACCGACCTGTGTCGGTCTTGGTTCGATGTTAGGACTTAGGACCGGAGCTGCCCTAGAAAGAAGTGGAGTACCAGAAGAACGTGTCGTGTCGTGCGCGCCCGACCGGCCCGGCACTGGCACTAGCACTCGCCACCTGCCGATGCGCCGGCAGACGCGGCCCAGCCACATACGCACGCACATGATCGAGAGTGCCTCAAGCCATCGCCGGCATCAACACATATGATCGATCATGCCAGGATCACAACACTAAAGTCACAAACCTTGGTAGAATTCCGACTACGATCGATGACATAAGTGGTAACACAAACTTGAGGCATCCGAGAAACAAGTACTGTAGAGATCCAAACTTAACATTAACGCCTCCCAACACATGTGAACTAATTGATGCCGATCCAACCAACTACATCCAATCCAAACAATGCAGCGCCTAATAAGTAAGTAAACCTTAGGAATACACAAGTTCCCCGACGCCACAGTATTTGCGATGTGCCCATGTGTTCTGCCCACGTAGTAATTGGCTACCCTGTCAAGCGCACAGCCTGATAGTCATTTATTTACAGGACCAAGAAATTAAACTTACGTGGCGTTGCAATGAAAAAAAAATATCTAGGACAATAAATTTAATTCGACCGAAGTGATCATCTCACTCGTCTCCGTACCTCATCTTCGAATCTAGAATGCGAGTTTCTCTTCCATACACAACTACGTGGCACAGTAATGAGAATTTAGCGTCATTATAATTATACTCTCTCATACTCTTTTCTAAAATAGTTTGAAAGGTGTTCTCATCATGTATAAATATGTATATGTATTCAGATGATGCTATGTCTCAATTTTTTAGGCCCGACGAATATAGCATAGGCATAACTTCACGGTGATGTCATCAAGCTAACAACAACATGAAGAGCAAGCCAGAACGTTTGTTGGCGGAGCGAAACAAAAGCACTGGTGCGACGAGCACCGTGGCTTCGGTTGGTGCTCGGCCCGTGCAGCATGGCGTGCGCCCATGGCGCTTATGCAAAAGCGGCGATAGGAGCGCCTTTCGTCCATCTCGACGCAGCTTGAAACAGCTCGGGCGGGCAGCCGGAGGCGAGACCGTGTACCTATACGGCAATGTTTGGGAGTTTTGGGCAAAAGCTCCAAATCGAGAAAAGATGTGCTGGGGGTGTGTATATATACCGAGGCAAAGGCGTATTGCGGGGGTATTGAATTTTTTTATATATAGAAGAGAAGATGAAGAGTTTTGGAATGAGAACAGGAGACGGACAAATATGTTGGACGGTCGGACTGTTTGCTATTAGTTTCTCCTCTTCTCCAACCGATATGGAAACGAAAAACTAAACAAGAACCGTGTCAATCTCTTAGTTGGACAAAAGATTTTATGATAAGAAATTTTGCTTTTTAAGTATGATGGATAGATATTTATCCGTCCCCGGCCGCATACCACAGAATAAAACAAAGGGGAGCATCAAGCTACAGCTTACCTCAAGGGACACTGCCTCCAATTAAGCTAGCGTAAAAAAACATGCAATTTTACAAACCTACAATCACTACTACAGGCATCTTGCACAGCTCCGCGGGTTTCACGCTCATCCGTTCTCTCATTACCGACTTTCGGCTCCATTACTTTCCTGCCCTACTGCACCCCTCAACCGTTGTTCTATTTCGCCAACATCCGCATCTTACCACCATTACCAAAGTAGAAATTAGCACCCATTTTGAGTTGAAAGCTTAGTTGGAAAAACAGGCAGGAGATATTAGGCTATCTAGTTATCATCGGATGGGTGCCCTCTAACGGGGGTTTTCATGCAAGGCCCGCTGCCTTTTTTTCTGCATAAGTTTAAAATAGTTCACGGGGTAGCAAAGATGACAAGTCTAACAAGAAAATTTTGCCAATTGCGGTGCTATTTCCATGCAAACTAGCATTTGTACAAAGTGCTAATGATCCTAGGCCATACTTTCAAGAAAACAAATACTACCGGTCATAGGCGCATTTTTGTCTAATACTTGAATAGTGCATTTCCTCATGGTCTTACCGCATATCTAATGAATATATTGGAGTAATACCCAAATTGAGGTAAAAGAACGACAACCAAAACAACCGGCGATCATGTGATTTTGTCAATAGCGCCGAGCTATGAGATGCTTTGAACTAGTCTGCCGGTGCTATGTACAATTTGGGATCCCATTTTTTTGGTGAATCCGGATTTGGTAGATCTGAAGTGTTTGGGAAATTTTTGGTTCTTTTCGGTGAATTTAAAGCTGGTGAATCTCTATCAAACCAGTAGGGACATAATGTAAACAAGGTCCGAAGATATGACACCTATAAAATATAGTTCCGTTTTTACTTTCCTACCTTCTTGGATCTCATACCCCTTAAAGCATTCCTCGGGAGATTTTACAGACTTCTCCAGCTCATTGGCATCCGACTCGTCGGCATTGTTCGAGAGACCGCCAATTTGATACAACTGTAACCATTTATGTTATTGACAAAACAATGTAAGCCACCGAAATCGTGGAAAACTTAGTTGTACCTTGTTGCAATCTTGCTAACGTGGACTGCAAATCACGAAGAATCCTTGTTCTCGTACCAAAATGTAACATTATAGTATTCCTCTCAGTATCTTCGTAGGGTGTGTACAAAGAGAATGTTATTATACTTGCGAACGTAACATTTTGTTTGATGGTAAGGTTTGGCTGAATAGATGTAAGGGTGC